>JANRGW010006608.1:0-142863 GCA_024733675.1 Psilopsiagon aymara | reverse complement strand
CCAAAATTTAGTACATTTTAAATTCAAGTCAACTTGGCAGGAAGAAATGAATTGAGTCCAGGCCTGCTAGTTCTGTTAGGTATTGCACACCACCTTTAATGCCTGAAAGCTGTATTAGTGTTCTGCAGATGCTCTCTAAAAGACCAGAGTAATGATAGGAAATATAGTGTGGGAAAAGGGGAAAGAAGACTTCTAATACTGTGTAAGTTATACAGCTTTCAGTCTCTTGGAAACTACAGCAATATACCTACAATTAAGTCATTTTTTTCAGGTCTGTTTTTACAAAAATGCTGAGAATTTAGATATGTGGTAATTGGGAACTCTTTAATATGGCATAGAAATGTTCATGAATTTTATTTGAAGTTTCCTAAATTAACCTGAAAAATAATTACTGAATGCATATGCAATAGTTTTAATAGCACAAGTGAAAACAAATATCCAAGTGGCTATTAGCTTAGAGTTAGTTTGATTTAATATCCCATAAAGTAAGAGGAAATAAGTAATCTTGCCAGTAATAAACTTTGGGTGGCAATAACTTCCAGCACAGGGGAAAAAGTATTTTCCATTTCTTCAAAGCTCAATTTAGAGTCCCTTTTTAGATGTTATTTTTTTTTCTTGCATGTCATCCATTAAAGATTAGCTGTGGAAGGTTGGAGCATGGAGAGATTATGAATGACAGAACAACTCCTGCAGAATAATAATCAGGTTTTGGTATTTAATGCTGTTTGACTTTTGCAGACACATTTCTTATTAACCTTTGGTACAAACAGAAATCCAGGTTCCTGATATCTCATGGAGAAGATGAATTCATGATCCTCTTCCAATTAAACTGAAATAAGGCCAATATTGGGCTTTAGCCAAAAGAACTCAGTAGTTCCCAACCCTTGTGTTTATAAACCAAAATATGAATAGTATTTTACAGTTTAAGTAGGTAATGCATATACTTCTGAACTCAGTTTTCTGTACATAATTCTTTTGTGTATGTAGTCTATATAGTTCTTAGGGAAGGTGTCCTATTAATGCTTTCTTGTGCAAAACTGTTTCCTGAATATTTTTTCAAAATATTTCCTGGTAAATAACAGAATTTTGAAAATAGCGTTAGGATTTGAATCCTCTCTATTGGAAGGTAGATAATCCATGTAAAGGACAAAGACCACCCCCAAGATGGGGGTGTTGTGACTGAGAACGTACTGGATTAATTTTTAACAGTTTAACTTGAACCAGTGCGATTTTGCCTTCAGATTGCCAGAACTGTTGATTGTCAAAAAGTTGTGTGCAGCGCTCTCGAGTACAGTATACAGTGAGCTTGTATAGGTTAAAATGTAAATTACTAAGCTGTTTATGGGTGTGTATGTAAAAAGCAAGACAGTATCTTCTACATATTTTTATGATTAGTCTGACCCTTCTGTCTTCCCCACTACAGTGCTAGAGGAACATAAAGAATTGGGGTTTATTCAGGAATAAAAATGCCTGCAAATAACCTATTTCTTAACCTGTCAAACTATAACTTGCAAAGTTTAATACAACATTTATATTTTTCCTCCTAAAGTAAATGTTCAGCCATCAGTAATTGTTCACTAAAAAAATTCTAACAGGATTATGGTTTGAATTTTGAAGTCAGCTATGTTTAGTGTGTTAGAAACAGGCTTAAGTATTGTACAGGGATTGGTTTTCACAAGAGCTGCCTTGGGGTCTGTGTATAATAGTCTCTCCTATTCTTTTCCACTTTATTTTTTTTTTTAATTGAATTGGGTTCTGAGTACACAAAGAAAACCGTATGCAGAGCTGCCACTAAGCAACTTTAGCCTTTTATTAAGAACACTCTGTTTATAGCATTGGAAATGTAGGAGCAGATAATGCTATGCACTAAATGGATCCAACAAACACAAAGCAATAAAGAAGTCGCTGTGTTCTATCAGTGTTTGTTCAGATTGTTTTATCTATGAAGTCATATTTAGGTGTAAATGACTTGTAGTCTATAACTCCTTGTATAGACCGGTGAAAACTCTTAAGTAGTTTTCCTATGATGTCCTTATCACTATTTTGCTTTTATTTTTGTTATAGGTCATAACTGAAAGTAAATGAATGGTAGCTTTCAAATAGGGAGCTAGGAACTTAAGTTGTCTGGTTTGCAATAGAACAGCACAGCACTATTTTTAAGTCAACAGTCAGCCCTGGAGCTTGCAGTGGTTTGCCATTAACTTGAATGAGAACTGTGTACGGGCCTTAGGCTTTGAACATTTCTAGGGATTATCTGCATTTTGTAACATGTATGTACAGAGACCAATTAATGACACATTTTAAAGGCTTTCATAACAATGTACTAAATCTTTTTTTGTTTATTTGGCTATGATAGGTTTGACTTCTTATTTAAGAATTGTGAGCACAGTCATTAAATCCAGGAGAAAGAAGTCTCAAGGGAATTTGATTTCTAATATGACTGGATAACAAATAAATACATGTATATATTTCTGCAAGAACAAGCATATATTCATATGGTTAAATAAAATTTTAAAATGGTGAAAATCTGGAAATGGCAAGGATAGTTTCAAGTACTACTGGGATTAGACAGACAGAGATCTAACAGTGGTGGACAGGAACAGGAGGACTGCTGAAAATCAAAAAGTAGCCATTACACCTCTTTTCCCAATATACTTCCCTAATTCCTAATGTCTGTGTAGCTGCTACTCAGAAATCCAAAGTGAAAATGCTGAATCCCTAAAAAGACTCTGGTGAACCACTCTGTGGGATAAATTTCACCTGAGAGTTTTTTCATGGAAGCAACTGAGGAGGATAAACAAAAAGATCATTACAGGAATCTTGAATTCTAAGACTTGGCCAAGCAAGTTCTTTCATGTTTCTACTTTTCCTTCAGAATAATACACACCTCCAAAAGGCAGAAAACAGAAAATAGTCTTTGCCTCATCATTCTCATGAGGTCAAAATTCACACCTATGTTAGAGCTTAATCTCTGTATGAAACTGAAGTTGAATCATGCATCAAAAATATTTTTATTATTATTCAGTCAGTTTTTGAGTATTTGAGATTTTTATAAGAATGTATTATCTCATTTGTATTTCCTGTTGCTTTAATGGTGTAAGTAGTAAAATTACTTTGAATGTACCAGAATCAATGCCAAAGAAAATACCAAGTCATTCATTGTTCAGTAAACATTGATCTTAAATGCTAAATCTTAAACTGCAACAGTACATTATTATTAACAGAAAAACTTTCTCACCAGGTCTTTTTCTTGGAAGTAACTGTTAACTAGCGCTCATTACAAAAAGAATTAGCAAAATTTTAATTGTACAATTTCCTTACATCACTTTTTCCACCTAGTCCAAAATCAAAAGCAATGTGTCATCACATTTATTAATTTCAAACACCTTGAAAGTCCCAAATATTGTTATTATTGTTATTATTTCAGTAAAACTGATTTATCTGGAAAACTAATTATTTAGTTACATATACTGTATCTTCTGATATAGCAGTGTGGGTAATGACCTCATCTTTTCCTTATAAGATCTGGTCTGTATTCTGGATTTTACTTTTTTAAATGTGTAACATGAAGAAATTTCAGCTGCCATAGATGTTTTAAGTCCTAACTATTTCTTCTTTCTTGCCTCTGCTATTCAGGTTTTTTATTTGCACAGATGACCTCTAGGAAATCAGCAAACAGACTTTTTTTACTGGGAGCTGTGCTTTCCTCCCTTCCCCCAAAGTGCTGTTGTTTGGAAAATCATGAACCGCTGTTTAAACTAGAATGATTCCAATGCACCTTCTCACTACCTCTGTATTTTAAGGTAGTTTAAAAAGTATAAAAAATAGGTTTGCCAAAAGAATCAGGTTTAACTAAGAAAATATGTACACTGCTTTGACTCAGTAAACTCATACTCAGTATGGTTCATCTTCTTCATATTTACTTTTGCCCATATTAGAAAACAATTAGCTTACTAAACAAATTTGAGTATTTGGAAGAAAAAATCTACTTTGAGTCTCTCTCATTTGACTAAGAATTACATGATATTTGATAAGCTTGTTTAAAAATGGACATATCCAAATATTATTGTAAACATCCATTGATTTGTTTTACCTGCAATATAAGTATTTTACTTAGTTGGCTTACATAGTAGCTAATAATATTTGTTAATGTAATTTAACTGCTGTGAACCTTTACTGAACAAATATTGAAATTTATACAAGTCAAAGAAAGAGAATCTCTAATGACTTTTGTAAAAGCTTCCATTTAATAGTTAAGGAGAAAAGTTTATATGACATACCAGATGCAATTAACAGTAGATTTTACATTTAATAAAAAGAAAGAAGCATATGTATTTGCTTTATTCATTCCATCATAATTTGCATTAGAGCTGTGGGTGTTTAATGAGCAAATTCCAGCTAAAATGCTATATTGATTTTCTAAGTGAACTTTGTAATAGCTATCTACCTTACAAAAGCTCTCTGTTTACAATTGTTTTCTTTACTAAAAACTAAAAATGTTTTAGAATTGGTGAGTTTAGCATAATGATTCTTTTAAAATAAAGACCTGGTTTAGAGTGTGCAGGGGTTTTAGGAGAAAGATGTTATCAAGTTATTCCAAAGCAAACAAAATTTATGCAACTAAATAGTAATGTCGTATATTTTATATATTTGAGTGTTTGCAAGCACTGGAAAATAATTTTTTTTTTCTTAATTTAGCACTATGAGAATTAAGTATTATAACTCTTGAATGTCATTATATAAGTAAATTAAACAATTCATTTTAGTTTAATGCTTAACTATTCATGCTTCATTTTTATGTGTCATTTTCTTGCTTGAAACATGAGTTCTGTAAGAATTTATGTTTCTTGTTGGTCAGGTCTCAAGATAAACAGGATAGGGTTGGTTAGTGCACTATTGGAATGTCTCCAAGAAAAACCTCATGGTGTCGACCAGAGCAGTTGGTGACTAAGTAGCTGGATCACTTTTTTAACTACATCAGACATCAAGTCAGTGTGCCAGCATAGGGCTAGCATTTTGCTGGATATGCCATATCTTGAATGGGAATTAGCAGCCTGAGTTTCAGTTTTTGCCTGGCATTTTTAAGGAATACAAGGATGATAATCCGGATCTGTTTAGCATGGAGGATTTTTATGTCACACTCTCCTATATACTTTTCATTGGACAGTTTACATTTCACATACTTTCCTAAATATGACACAAAATGTTTTAGTTTGCCACTGCATTGCAGCCCGATGGTATATGTATTTCAGTGGCTTGTTTGAAGAATCCTGTGATCCTTACAGTCCAAAAGTTTTACTTGTGACTCATTCATAGCTGGATCTGAATGGTGAATGTTATTGTTAACAACATCATGCTCTGACTTACCTGCAGCTGTGTATCTATTGTAATATTCCATATAATATTAAAAAAAAAATTTTGTAAAACATTAAATAGAGCCAGAAATGTATAGGCATTGGATAACAGAAGTGTCTAACCTATATTTACCAGAAGATTTGGCTGTTAAAGGCATCATGTGAGTTAACTCATTTTAATGATCTGCACAAGGCTATCTGAAGACATTAAGTATTTTTTAATTAGTAGTTTCTTGTGGTCATTGTCAGTATTGGTACATGGTATAAACCACCATGTAACTAAGCATATATATATTTATTTTTTTCGGGTTAAAATCTTGGTTTGCCATGCAAGCATCTTAAATGATTTTCTAACTCTCCTTGATCTGTGTTACTATGAAAATATTAAATTGCAGTCCTACTTTTAGGAAATAGAAGCTAAAGCCAAACACTTGTAGTTGATGTGGAACTACTATAATTTATTTTTTTTTATGTAGCTGGTGGATCTGGTCATTGAGATATTTACTCCAATGCCTTAATTTAGTGGAAGGGCAAGAAAATAACAAGAAGGAGTTGCTCAATTGAAGTTGCTTTTCCATAGCAAATAGTTAAAAGACAGTGTTTTGTAATGGACCTTTGGATGGGGGAAGGGTTCACTGTTCAAGGCAATTAGCTTCTGGTCTGCTATCAGGATGGGAAGATTTGAGATAAGCTGGATATTTAAGTAACTTAAAAAATCTTGTTTTCTGAATATTCATACTGTTGTCTATACATTACTTTGGTTTAAGGACAAATAAGCAATAATCTGTTTTTTAAAAACCCATATAGTCATTATTACCACTGGTTATAGTTACACAGAGAGGCAATTAGATATGCCAAAACACGGTACCTCTAAGTGTACTTGTATGCTCAAGATGCGTTGTAGCAGTCAGCAAATTGTGGTTTTCCATGATGAGGTGGGGATGTTACAAGGTCTGACAGAAGAAGGGGTGCACTCAGAGACCAGAAAGAAGCTAACTAATCTGGAAACTAATTAACCCCTGAAGAGTAGTAAGTACCAAATCTTCGGTTATTTTAGGCAGTTTTCTTTTTGTTCCAGCAGTTGTTTTCAGTATGAAAATTTCATAATGTTTCCACTTGCACCTTTATGGAAAGGGTTCTCTGTGCAGTGTCTCTGGCATGATGTGAGATAAACTGACATAGTTGACTGGAAAAACTATGATAAAAAAAATATATTAAGGTACGGGTAGGTAATAATTACTATATAGGATTAAACTGCTTGTGTATTCCAAATCCAAAACAGGATACAGCAGTTGCATTGCAACTTACCTAGGCAGTCAACACTGAGGCACTGATTTCCCTGCCATCATAGCAACCTAAGCGGAGGTCTGGTGAGCTGAAATATACCGCCCACCTGATACTGTTTGTTCTTTTTCTTGCTGAGCCACCTGCCTTTGCAGATACTGGACTTGACCTCTGCAAGTGCTGCAAACTTATGTCTGTGCACATGCAGCTTTGCAGCTGCTTTACTCATGCCTTAGTTTCTCCATTCTACATCAAGCAAAGCTTTCTTGTTGCAAACAGGGTAAATGGATCTTCAAGAAACACACTATTCTTGTGGAACAAGCAAATAAGAGAGAATTAAATCACTGTTTGTTAAATTTTGTGTATATTTCAAGATTTATGCTTCTTATAATGAATTTCTTTGTTTCTTGGGCTTTTTTTTTTTCGGTTGCTGTTGTTTTGATTGGGCATAACTGGTTACAGCTTTGGCCTGACGATTAGGTTTGCAGCTCCTCTGCAGATTTTTGTGAGAGGAGGGACCAAACTTCCAGGGGTAACATTCAGCCTTTTCCTGTCTTCTTTTGTCTGGTCTGCTGTTATCATGCAGTCTTTTGCTAGACCTGCAAAAAATGTTTCTTTACTCCTGAGGAGCACTCTTTTCCCCAGCTTGAGGACAAGAAGATTGGTTTCCTACTTTGAACATCTTAGAATCATAGAATCACAGAATAGTTAGGGTTGGAAAGGACCTTAAGATCATCAAGTTCCAACCCCCCTGCCATGGGCAGGGACATCTCCCACTAAACCATATCACCCAAGGCTATGTCCAACCTGGCCTAAAATGCCGCCAGCGATGGAGCATTCACAACTTCCCTGGGCAACCCATTCCAGTGCCTTACCACCCTTACAGGAAAGAATTTCTTCCTCATATCCAATCTAAACTTCCCCTGCTTAAGTTTAAACCCGTTACCCCTTGTCCTGTCACTACAGTCCCTAATGAAGAGTCCCTCCCCAGCATCCCTGTAGGCCCCTTTCAGATACTGGAAGGCTGCTCTGAGGTCTCCATGCAGCCTTCTCTTCTCCAGGATGAACAGCCCCAACTTTCTCGGCCTATCTTCATGCTCCAGTCCCATGATCATCCTTGTGGCCCTCCTCTGGACTTGTTCCAACAGTTCCATATCCTTTTTATGTTGAGGACACCA
Source organism: Psilopsiagon aymara (assembly GCA_024733675.1). Taxonomy (NCBI): domain Eukaryota; kingdom Metazoa; phylum Chordata; class Aves; order Psittaciformes; family Psittacidae; genus Psilopsiagon; species Psilopsiagon aymara. The sequence continues at coordinate 135,047 of JANRGW010006608.1, read as the reverse complement.
GAACTGCACACAATACTCCAAGTGAGATCTTCCTAATTCATCTCTCGGGAGATGAATATTCATCTCAGTTGTCTTATGCCCCTGTGTTATCTGAGCTCCTTATGAACTGTACAGAAACTTATCACTTTGTTTGTTTGGTTGGGGAGATTGGATTTTGGGGTGGGGTTTTTTTTTTTCAGTACTGCTAAAGTGTATTTTGTGCCAGCAATATAGTTGCTACCAAAATGTACTACTATGCTTCTATTATTCTATTCTGTGAAGAACCATAAAGTAGTTTATATTATATCACTGTATTCAGTTTTTGTACAATAATGGACAAAGATGAAGTAAGAATAAATTAACATATAAAGGCAAAAAAGTTGACATTGATTGAGGTAAGAATAGAGGGGTAAAAGCTTTAGGCTAATGTGAAGAGGAAGGAAGCCTTTCTTTGGGCTTTTAATGACTTAAGGAATGGTTCAGAGAGAGGCAGAGAGCTCTGAAGCAGTTAAGGAAGCCCAGAAGCAATCACTTAATACAGAAAGTGGCTGAGAAACAAACGCCAACATCCAAAAGAGACCGTATTATGGAGAGCCACGCAGTCTCTCTCCCATTCCTCCCCTTTCTTCCCCCCAACTCCCGGAGGGATGGGGAGGAGAATCAAAGGAATGTAACTCCCACGGGTTGAGATAGGAACAGTGCAGTAACTAAGGTAGAACACAAAACACTGCTGCTACCACCAATAATAGTAATGATAAGGAAAATAACAAGGGAAGAGAATACAACCACTCACCACCCGCCAACCATTACCCAGCCCAACCCAAGCAGTGATATAGCCCTTCAAGGTAACTGCCCCCAGTTTATGTAGTGGGCATGACGTGCTGTGGTATGGAATACCTCTTTGGCTAGTTTGGGTTAGGTGTCCTGTCTCTGCTTCCTCCCAGCTTCCTCTCCTCCCTGACAGAGCATGAGGCCCAGAAAGTCCTTGTTCAGCGTAAACATTACTGAGCAGCAACTGAAAACTTCAGTGTTATCAGCACTGTTCCCAGGCCGAAAGTCAAAAATACAGCACTGCGCCAGCTACTAAGAAGGAGAAACAATGCTGCTACTGCTGAACCCAAGACAGCTTGTCACACTAGAAGGGAAGCATAGAGAATTCTGGAACCTACAGATCTCAGTTAAGTTTTTTGGAGGTGCCTGTGACAATCAGAGAGGATATAGTCCTGTCTTCGAGTGACGGCAGTCTTGCTGTGGCGTCCTAAAAGTCCCTAGCTATTTCGACTGCAGAGTTTTATGATGACTGAGAAGAGAGATTTGCAGTATTGCAGAGGGAAATTATGAAAGTATGAATAAAGATTTTAGTGTAGGCAGGGTCGAGGTAAGTATTCTGGCAGTGTGCCCGAGATGGTGTTAGGCATATTGACAGGGGAAAGGCAGGGAGAAAATGTAAGCTCAGGATGAGGAATGACTTGAAAATGTTAGTTTGCTCCCAAGGATAGACAGTAAATCTTAGTTTATTGGCACCTAATACTCCAAGGTCCATGTATACCGTAACAGATAATATAACAGAATATTACACAATAAAGACTTGCCAGAGAAGGAGAGATGCCAGCTATGCCACTGTTGTGATACCAGAGTGTGAAAATATTAGGATTTTTCATATTTAATATCAATATGCCACACTGATAGGAAGCAGTGTGATGGTAGATGTAGTTTTAATGGATCATTACTTTTAACTCTATGTCCTAGGAGAAACCTACTAGTGTCTCATAATTCTGAGCTTTAGCAGTTACTTTTCCATTAAGAAAGTATTCAGAATGCAAAGCAAATCACTTTTTTGCCCTGCTTAATTATACAGGGGTGAATGTGAAAACACATAGCTTTATTTCATTCCTTAAAGTATTCATTTGAGCAATCAACAGCTTTTTAATGTTGTGTCTGAAGAGTAATGTAAACTTTATCCAGAGTAATCCAAGGTCAGTGGAGAAGTGTTGATTTTAGGAGATGCTGGCAAAGGCCCATGTAAGTGCATCTAATAGTGTCTTTCCCTGTCAAACTTGTTTGTTAAACATACTGGTTACTTCTGCAGCTCTAGTGGAAGAAGTTTATTCTGCTCAACGGGAACGTGATGAGGCTGTCATGGCAAGGCTTAGGTTAGCCCATGAAGAGAGAGATGAAGCATTTCTACGAGTCCAGCATTTAGAAGAGTGTCTTAAAGAGTAAGTACACATTTCCTGCCCTATGCAAAAAGTTATTGTGCCAGTCTGTGACTGTCATAAACTGCTTGACAGTGATTACATGGGAAAATCTTGCACAAACTTCTCTATTGAGGCCTACCAGGCTAGTGCTAGTCATATACTCTACAGATCAATTTGTTAGCCATCCTATGCGACCATATTTTGCTCTGGAGACTGAAAGCTAGGTGAATAATTTTGGTCACAAAAATTAAAAATATAATCCAAAAAAAGCTTTGGTATTGATTTATTCAAGCATAAATAAGACAAATGCGACATTTCATAGGGATCTTTTGACAGAGAATACCAGAATGTCAGTTAGAAGTTGCAATGTATAGGAAATCAATCAAGCCTTTAAGCCCACTAGACATTTCCTTCAGTAAAATTTCTACTAATGAAGGGGGTGATGTAGTAAAAATATATGTTTTTTTTTCTTCAGTGTAAGAACATTTTGTAAGGCAATAAGGATATAATTAATACGTCAGAGAATTTTATGTATGACATGTTAACGTAGCAAAAAAAGTCCATGTTAAACAAAACCGTTAAGTCAGGAGAAGATCAAGAACCATTTCTTACTTTAGGATATAGGCAGCTCTGAAACTGCAGTTTGCCTCTCCATGTAATTTTTCTCCATCCAAGTTGTGGTCATCTTGGTTACTATCTATGGTAGTCCTTCAAAGTCTAAAGTGGCTGAGAAATTTCCCCTATCTTTCTGCCAAAAGATATACAAAACAGATAGAGAAGTTTTTCATGGTAGGAGACTGTATAGGTGCAGTTGTTAGTTAACTGAATGGCAGGCAATTATGTTTTAAATAATTGATTCTAAGAACACTCTTTCCTCTTTATGGCAGAAAACCAGTCATCATCTTTGGACTACTTTAGTAGGTAAGGTCAGAGAATGTCATCTAAATAAATTTCAGTCATCTGCACATAGTTTGTGTGCCATTACTCTGTGAAATTTACAAGTTGCTAGTAGTTTGTCGCAGCCTGTAAATATGACTCAACAGCGGGATTAGAAGATTCCGTTCCCTCATTAATTAGTGCAGTTTGTTAAAGTAAATTTCTGAGCAGAGCCCATTATGGGTGTATGTACATCTGAAATCTTGCTCTGTATAGCAGTAACTGAGGAAATTACAAATGTGCTTGAAATTCCTGTAAGAGGCGTCATAACCGTGAGCCTTACTCCAGTCTTCCCAATTTCTTCTATCACTCTTCTACTTCTGTGTGCTCCAAGATTAAAGAAAGCAAGAAAGTTTTGTGTGGCCCCAAACATCAAATGAAACTGCTCAGAAGCTGTTAGCATAAGCTCAATATCTCAATTATTAATTAATTATCCTGGTTGACAGACCTAGCCAATGACTTTTGGTTTTCTGGAAGAAATCACAGGTTATTCAGTGTGTGTGAGAGATGCACTGTTGCCTGCTCTGCTGTGGAATCCATAGACATACATGTGGCAAGTCTTGACACACAAATTACTTGTTTACCCCTCAATCCCTTCTGTCTGCTTTACTCATGTATTGGAAGACCAACTCAGTTCTAAGCAGAAGGATGAGAAAACAGAAGAAACTCAGTTTCTTTGAGAACATGCATTCAACCTTCCCCAAAAGAACATCATTGCAGAAGGCACTGGGTACCCTGGCAATGACAAAAGAAGTACTTGCTCCAAGGACAGGGCTAACAATGCCCCTGGCTGGCTGATGGCTTGTAGCCAAGCTATTATATTTTATTGCTATCACCTACAGAATAGCAATTGTTTCTGTCATCCACTTGGGTCCTCTTTCTGATGCTTTGTAGAGGGGACTTGCCAATTCACAGTCTCAGAATTGGCATAGGGATTTCCCTGTGGAGAACGCAAACGCAACAGGTAAAAATGACAATGGACTAACCAGAACACTGGACACTGAATGAAAACAGTTTAATTCAAAGGTTATCCTTGTTAGACTGGATGTGTACTGTTCCAATATTTTGCAGGGTCTCCCATTCGGTATTAGAGACCAACTGTGGCAACGGCAAGTCATTGGGAAGAGTCATGCTCAGGAAATGGCATTTCCTGTTGTCATTACTGGTTCATGGTGCAGGTGGGAGGGATTTTTTTTTTAATTATTATTTTTTTTTAAGAAAGTTCTTTGCTGTTTTTGAAATTTTGGGGCATTATAGAGCCAAGAAGGCAGGATTGGGTCAGCTGTCTGCTTGTTACAAGTTCACAGGATGCTTATTCATGCAGCTGTATATCTTGCAAACAAGAAATGGTTGAGTGGAGCCAAGATCCCTGCTAGAACACCAGTCTGGCTCCAGCAGTCAGGCTTTTCCAAACATTGGGCATCTTTACTAACTGCAGTAATATCTCAGCTGAGGTGACAAGACATGCATTTCTGTACCTGCCTGGATGTCTGCCATTTTGCAGTGGGAGGAGAAAGCCAGGACTGTGACGGAGAAGAGTCAAATTGAGTTGCTAAATTCTCAGAAGCAGTCAACCCCATGAGGAGATTGCTTTTCTCAGCCTCTTCATTCAAAATACTTTATTACTGTGGCTGAATGGAATTTTTTTTGAGTTCACCTTACCATTCCACTAATCCTTTGGAAGGAATAGAGGTGATGGGATGAGCCATGAAGGACTTGGTTTGTTTTATTTAATTTTGGGGGTTCTTCTGGAATCTTGGAACTTTTCCAACTGCAACCCTTAATACTTTCTGCTGATAGTTCAAAAGGTGAGGTTCTCTGTCTCAGATGTGAAGCACATAGAGGTTTGGGTTTTTTAAAGAGCATTGGATACTTGTGTTTCACTCATCAAGTTTTAGAGCACAGGTCACTCCTTCCATCTGCTTTGGACTTATTCTAATCAGAGATCTTTACTAGAAGGCATTATTGAACAGCCTGCCAACCTTTATCAAATGTTTTAATGCTTTCTTTAAATTAGAAGCTGGAGCAATGCTGTTGTCATTAACAGTAACAACCAAAATTCTTTCAGTCCTGTTGGCCCTTGGCGTTGTGTTAGCAGAATGCATGTAGAAATGGGGGGCAAAGGAATTCTTGTTTACTACTGTTTAACATCATGAGATCTAAGGGTTGCTTTTTGCCTGTGTACGGCACAGGGAGAGGCAGCAGTGCAAACACAGCTCTGGATGCTGCTGCTTAAAAAATGCCATCAGCTGACAAGGTGTATGTATACCTAAAGACAGACCCCTTCTGGCAGTAATATGCTGAAGGGCTACACTTACAGTAGAAGTTCCTGTTCTCTTTCCCAGCCCCAGTTCTCCCTAAGGTGTCTTGCTTACGCAGCTTGTTGGTCAGCTGGGTGATTTTGTTGACCCACACTTTTAGCAGGGTAGAAGTCCTCCGGAGAGGCCAGGTCAGTCCTGCCAATTTAGTTTGACAAATACCATTCCTTTCATTGTGAATACAAACTAGCTGGAGATCCATTTTTAAGTCCCATATGAAGTGGCACTTTGAGCAATGTGAAAACCTACAGCAGGAACAAACTCTACAAGGAGCCAAGTCAAGGAGCCAGTTCTGAGAATTTGGTCTTATATTTTTTATTTTATGATTTGTGTTATTTTGTGAATACAAGTCAAACCAGCAACAGTTAGCTTTTATTTTGTTTAATTCTGCTTCTACTCTATATGTTGGAATACTTACTGCTTGTGAATTGCATATAAATATACCAGCTGTTGTCCACTGGTAATACATTCTGAACTATATATTTTTTATTTAAAGAATTAATTCCTGTACTGGTTGATTTACTATGCCTTATGTTATGTTATCAGAAAACTAATGCTTTAAAGTAAAAGGTGCTTGTGTGCTGTCAAGTCCTCTATAATGTTTGCTAGCTAAAATCTTGGCTTCAGAGCAGCACCTGTCATAGTACTGTTGAAAAAGTGAGTGCTGCTGTTTAGTAGATATTTAATGTTACTACATCTGTCTTTTAAAGTATCATATGCTAGTGACAGAACTACTTTTAGTAGGAATCACCGTTAAGTAACTAGCAGTGGAGCAGTAAGGTAATTTTAATGTGCTCATTTTTCCTTTAAAGAGGTCTCTTCCATTTTAATATACATGTGTTTTAAATAATGTGCTGTCCATATAACTAGCCTTGTATAAAATAAAATGCATACTCTCTCATTTATTAGATTTTTATGCTGTTACTCACTGCTTTTGCATAGCCAGTGTTCAGAGCTGTGTGACTAAATTTGTATCTTCTTTGTATTTGACAGGTCAATATATGTTCTGTTGAAATAGAAAGGGAGGAAAGTGCAGAGGGGACAGAGTTTTTCTAGAATTAAGGGCCTTGCAGAAAATTGGCTCAGCTTCCTATTTTATGCAAGATATAAAATAAGAACATACCTAAGGAAACTTCAATTCCTTTTTTTTCCTCATTTTGGAAGAGAAAGGTGGAAAAAAGAATTATTTTTAAATGAAATAAACAAGCAAGCAAAAAAAGCAGCACACCCCACCGCAGAACTCTCCACAGAAGTCCTGTCCTGTTTTATTTGGGGTGCAGTAAAAACAACAAAAATACAAAGTGAGGTAAAAGTTGTAAGCCCAGAAATAAATACAATAAAAGCATCAGTCATTTCTATCACTGGGGAACTTTCTTCATCTAAGCACATATGAACAATTGATCCTTGTAGTCATATATAGCAGTAAACATTAATAACTTAACAGTCTGAAGTCAGTGCCGAAGATATGGAGCATTATTGAAAGATGGAGTCGAGCAGGTGGCACTTTAATATGTTCAGTGTCATGGTTGACTCTAAAGACTAGTAGAATGAAATTACTTGAGGTTCTAAAGATTTAAAAAGCGAACTCATTTTGCTGCACTAAGGAAATGCTACTGATCAGGCTTTCTGTGTCCCTTTTTTCTAGGCTAGAAAATATTAACCCTGAAGAAAATGACATGGTAAGCCATTCTCTGAGGAGATTTCTTGATGTCAGTCTTATATCTTAGAGGCTTAAGTTCAATTGAGTGGGTTTCAAGAACTAAGATGTGGGAAAAAGAAGAATTGACACACTAATAATGTACATCTTTGCTGCAATATGAAAATTCAATAACTTCACTCAGTCAATTTACAATTCACATGTGCCTATTAATTAAAACCCTATATTAAATAAAATATATTAAAACTTCATGTCTGACTAACATATAATGCTGTTGGTAGACATTACAGGAATTACTGAACAGAATAAACAATGCAGACACAGGGATAGATATACTGAAGAATGGAGCTATAATTCTGAATCGAATACACAGGACCAAAGAACGTAAAAAGAAAATAATAGCTGAGGAAATGAATGCAGTAATAGAACAAAGGGATGCTGCTTTGTATCAGGTAAGTCTCTACAAGTATATAATCACTCAATACCACTTTTTTTCTTTTTTTTTTTTTTACTTTTCTCTATTGAAAATCTCAAAGAGAGCCCTTGTGGTAAAGAACTTATTAGTGATTCACCTGAGCACTAGCTGTCTCCTCTTTTTAACGCAAAATTATTTTCAGTGTATTGACCAACCTAAAAAGCTATTAAGGGCTTCATTTTCCTATATGCTGTATTGATATAATGCACTGGATAACAGTTAGCTTGGTCTCAAGGATTTGTAAAGAGTTATAAGAGGCGGAAATATACATTAAAGGAAGATAATTGGTAAAGCATGCAATAATGCATGCAATTTATCTCTCTGTTGCTTTACATTCAGGAGAGAAAAACCAGCATGTGGTGCTTGACTCTCACAATCTTTACACTTCTGCTACATGACTTCTGAGGTCCTTTTTCTGCTCAGGTGAATCATTGCCTGCCATTTCCTATTTTCACAGAACAATATTGTCTTTATTCTCTTCACCACGCAGTCTCCTTGCTTTTCCCATATCATGAAAAGTTTTTCTGCTGTGTTTCCCCCCCCACATGCATGCAAAGTTTTCTTTCTTGGATTTTAACCTAGATGTAACTCAATAGACCAGGCTGTAGGGAGGAGCAGTCCAACTTGGGGAGATATCTCCTGGGGAAATACAAGGATTTAGACTGGATGAAACTCCTGATGTATTAATCCCAGGCAAGAAATTTCATCTGACTCTTCCAATATTGTAGATTTAGATTTTTCATGTGAGTTACTAAAGTTTGCTAACATGTAACTAATTCCTATCAGATTTAAAGTCAGGTTTGTGAGCTTGGGTGCTATTGATAATGTAGATTAAATTCATATTGTATTGGAAAGTCTACTGCTAAAAGAATCTCTTCTACACACCCTATAATTTTCACTTTATTGCAGTTGTTGTTTTTACATTCTCCCTTACTTTCACCTTGAAAGCCCCAACTGCCTGGTGCTTAAAATATGTTGTGTCTCTATCCAGTACGCACTGCAAAGGTTGTTAATTTTGGAAGATCCTAATGGTGGAACTTTACTTTTTCAGTCTACTTGGTTTTACTTTTGTAATAATGATGAGAGCATAACTACTGGGAAACATCCAACAGTCCTGCCAAAAGTTTATGTTCTTTCTTCTTACACAGGCCTTTTGAAAAGTAAGCAGTTTATAATAGAAAAACTTTCAGCAAGAGAGAAGGATCTTTTAGTACTCTTATTTTCATTTTGTCAGGTTTTGCTTGTTTGCGGAGTGGACTTTCAGGCACACTTGGACAATAAAACTTCTGTGAATGTCAGAAGAATGTTGTTGTAGGAGATTTTAATACACATTTTAATTGAATTGATTTTTAAGCAGCCTGTTTAAGGAGGTATTTTTCCCAAGTAATCAGCTTGGGAATTATTAAAGGTAATTATTTTATATAGTAATGGCTCAACTGCTGCAACTAGCAAAGTCATCTTTAGGCCTGTCATCAAAAGCACCGGTAATGTTAAGTAGATAGTGCAGCAAAAAAAATAAATGAATAAAATAATAAATCCTCTCTGAATGAAAATTTAAATATTTTGTGTTAAGCTGTACTACTGTGATACCATTTGCAATTAATACCATTGGTCAAGTTTTTTGTGTTCGCATATTTGATGCTTTTATGTCTGTAACTCTTGAATCTAGAAACTAGGTCCTTGTAATTGAAGCTACCATTTCAACCTGTATTTCTCACTTGGTAATTCCTTGGGAATTCATACCGTACTTGAATTATTAGTAGTCTTTTGTTAACATTGCAATACCAGTAGTTATTACAGTTCTAACGGCAAGAACAATAGGAGAGGGATTCCTATATTAGACCACAAAGGGACTAGATATAATTTAGGGGATGTATATGCTTAGCATAACAAATGCAAATTATTGGAATTTAGATCTGAGGTTGCCTCAGGCATTCATAACATCTGCAGGTTAAAATCTTTCTTTTTGGTGGAGGTGACATCAAATATGAGGGAGGGATTGATGAGAACAGGCTAGGACAAAGCAGAAGTAGAGCAAACCATTAGTGTGCTGTGGCTATCCTCTGGAAAAAGTAAGTAAGAAACAGTAGTAAGAATTTGCCAAGTAAGAAGCAATAACACAAAAGCCCTCACTACTTGAACACATTTGATTGCTTTTATTCAATATTTATTTACATTCCTAGAGAATGGACACTATAAACTGTACATTTCCTATGACCAGGTAAACACAAATGACTTTCAACTAGTCTTTGAAAGGGTTTTGGTTTGGGGTTTTTTGGGTGGGTTTTTTTTTTTGTCAGTCTTGGAATACTCTTTCCAGTAGTTATACTGTTAAATTATATTTAACAGGGCTGCTTTGCAGCATACTTGACAATAGTTAGCTAGTTGTGATTCTTCTATGTGAATTTTACTTGAAGATTTTTTTTATTCTTCAAAAAATTAAGAGCGCTGTCAAGTTTGTGGAAAGGTCACAAAAATGTTTGGGTTTTTTTTAAGCTGTAACACCGAAGCGCCTTTGCATATGTTTTTGAGACTTCAAATGTGAATGTTACTTCTTACTGGTAAGCAGATAGAGGCACTTCTGTCACTGTATTGAGCTGTGCATGTGTATGTAATCTTAGATCATTCACTAGATTGCTTAGCAAATATGCAAACTACTTTTTGTGTGTGTGAAAACAAATAAAATGGTATAAACTCAAATATTTGATACTACTTTTAGTATGTATTTTCAAGTGAATAAAAAATAAACAACTAAAGCGTGGCTAAACATTGACATCCATCTTCTCCTGTACCAACCCCCTTGAAAAAACAAACTCAACTATTTGGTTGTATTTGCTAAGATATGTTTGTTAGTTAACAGATACTGTGTTATGCTGGGGAGTTTGAGCCTGTTTTATAACTGATCCTCTGAAAGGAAAATGGAAAAAGATGCTGGCTGTCATGAGAACTGAAACATTAGTTTCTTGTCTGTAATGTTCAATTTTGTCTTAACCCATTCAAGGAAAAAATTAGTTGTTCAGTTTGTTGTACTACAGTTCTGCCTTTCTTAATTTTTTTTTTTCTTGCTTGAGTAACCCAGTTAGTGACAGACATTTAATGAAGATTACATATGGCATAGTCACATTGCGTGATCTTCATACAATACTTTTAAAGAAGTGGTTTCCAGCAGGAGGCAATACAGTGCAATGTCTCAACCACCTATTAACTGCATCACACCTTCTGGACAGGAATGTTAATATGATTGCAGCGTTGGCAGCTGAAGCTGAGGTCTTGAATAAGTCATTACAATTACTTTTGGTTTAGAGAAGTGGACCTATTAATTGGTACAGCTTGACGGAAGTCATTTTTTAAAGCTAAATAAGAGATGGCTTATAGTCCAGGAGATTGTATTTGATATGTTTTCAGTCCTAACTTTCATTATGTAAATGGTTTGTGTTGGGGGGGGGGGTATTTTTTGCTTGTTTGTGGTGGGGTTCTTTTGTTTAATTTTTTTATTTTGGGGTGCTTCATTATTTTGGGGTTTTTTTGGGGTTTTGTTTTGGTTTTTTTTTTTTTTTTTTCAATTGGGAACCATCAGTTCTATACAGTGTTTTAAGTATTAATGGTGTAAAATTTGTTGTTAAGGAAAACCAGTGGTTTCATGGCTGGCAAAGTACCATCTGTAATACAGTGATCTTGAAGCAATAGCATAACTGGCAAGCAAACCTGGTTTTACAGCCTTGAATAGTTTTATCACATCCTGCTGTGCAGGAACATGCTTATGACTGGTCATGTAAAAAGTTGGCATGCACCCAGCTGCTCATCTGAAGCATGTTTTAAGTACCTTTCTCCATTTTGAGGCACTGTTTGGCAACAGGCAGCACTTTATCATCATTGAAAACCCATCATTATCAGTTTCGACTAATGACTAATAACTGATAAATGTCTGTGCTTACAACAAGCCAGCTTCTGGCTTTTTTTTTTTTTTTTTATGTTCTGCTCAAGCAGTTTTCCTCCTTTTACACCAAATAAGGTGTAAAGCTCTGTGTTATCTGTGATTCACAGCACATTAGGCGTTTTCAGCACACATGAGTGAACAGGTCTTACTGAACTATTAAACCCAAGAGCTGTATGAAGTGTAAAAAACAGCAAAAGCACATGTAAATGGAAAAAGATTTCTTACAGATCTTGATCCCTGAACTGCGGAATACTCAGGTGACTGGTTACAATGTCTCATGTCTCTCTTGTCTTAGGGCAGGTGTGATCCCTTTGCAACCCAAGCCACAGTTTGGGATGTTATTTTTCATAATTTGAATTAGCAGTACAGTTTTAAACTCTGTGTTTTGGTACTCCTTGACCTTCCTGGTTAACATTACCAATCCGGTTCTTGGTTGGCAGGAGCACATTTGATATTATTCTCCTAGGTGCTCTACCAGCATACTTCCCCTACTACCCTTTCCATTTTGCCATTGATATTTGGGAATGGAGAAGAAAAGATGGGACACTTTATTCACAGTTGTTTGTGAACCACACAGCTGCTGTAAGGTACTGATTATTTTGGTCATGGGATTATTTGAAGAGGGAAGTGCCGGTAAAGGGGATGTTCATTATAATCTGAGGATCCAAGGGCCATGCTGGTTCACTCTTGTGGCTGTTTTTATTTGGGCACTCAAGAGCAAGTTCCTGATACCCTCATTTGCAATGCTTTTCTCTGGGAGGTAGCAGATGAATGGGTATGGGGAAATTACTTGCCAGCAGGATTGCTAAAGAGAGAGAGATGAGCTTTCTGCAAGGTGCCCCTTTTGTCCAGCAAATTTAGTCCAAGTCTTGAGAGAAAGCAATAGGGATAAGGGATAAAATATAGACTACATTAAAAGTATAAATAAATTGTGATTTAAAATTTAAAGTCACACTGAGACTGCAGAGAGAAAAGAAACATGAGTCAAAAAAATGCCTATTGGTTTTATTGATATTCACATCTGTGACCTCAGGTAAACCTCATAGGCATCTCTTCTTTGGAGGTAATGCTGAGTAAAAAGTATCCTGGAGAAAGATCACAAAAAAAGAAGTTATACAAGCAGTTGCAATTACCAGTATTGGTTTTCCTTTTGATTTTGTTGCACTGGAATGGTGCTTTACAATGCCATGTTTCATTTCCTGTGTACCTAACTAAAGGTAGTCCTTTGACAGTTTTAATAAATCAGTCGTTTAGGAAGTCCATGTTGTACTGAACATAGTTAAATCCATGTTTTCTTCACTGTTTCTCAGAATAATCCAAGTGAATCTCACTGTTTACAGAATTTTCAAAGCTCCAGACTCAGTGACTGCTTCAGTTGATAGGCATGGAGTAAAACTATTGGGAATGATGCTGAAGAGCATCGAGAATCTTTTGCATCTCACAGAAGGGCAGGTTCTTTCCTACTTGCTTCCTAACTTCTTTTAAAAGCAAACCCAGCTTGAAAAATTATAATTCTTTAGTGTCTGGGATGATTAGGTATGCTTTGACTCTCTACCGTGGGTATATTGGATCATGAATATTTTTTAGGGGACTAGTTAAATATTTGGCTACTTTCAGATGTGTGATGTAATTTTTTCTTCTGAGGTAGAAAATTTTAGTCCATTGGAGACTAAAATAGAGAGGAAACTTGCCGAACAAAATCCTCTTGATGTCTTTTGTTGGGTTTTCTGGTTTGTATAGGAAGTTCTCTAAAAGAATAACACCTGTTTAACTGTATGGTGCCATGTTTTCTTTGATAACTGTCTGTAACTCAGTTCTCAAGACATGAAGAAAGCTGAGGGCAGGTGAGATGTTCAAACAGGCTGATAGGAGAATATTTAGGACATTATACATATGTATCTGTAGTGTCGGATCATCTTTTGCATTGAAGTAGCAGAGGTGGTGATTTATTTGGTGGCAGGTTATCTGTTAGCAGGGCATGAAATTCCCTTTGATTTCATTGGAGTCAGAATTTCACTAGCGAAACTAGGAACTTTGCAACTTATTCCTCAATTTGACTTCAGGTTTTGGATGCATGAGGTCTTGTAGTTTTTGAGTTAATGCTTCTCACAGCTGGGAGTGCAGGTCAGCTGGTAGGTCATTAGTGGGAGGGAGGAGAGGATCTGAAGGGAATAACCCCAAGGAGCTCTTATACTGAACTTTTGTACTTAGTCCATGAATGCTAAGTATGAGTAAATATGTAAATGTTAATGCAATGTTTCCTTGAAGAGAGGGATTATGCTTGGTCTTTTTGAACTTCTGAAGCAAATTTTTAATTGCTACTACATTTCTTCGTTTTACTGTTATAATGTTTTGGCTGAATGATGCCCTGAGACACATCGTTGTTTGCATTGTTAAATCACCTGTTGTTCCTCTGCAAACAGTGTGTTGTGCAGAATTCAGGAAATACATGTCTGCAGAGTATTTGAGGGCATAATCAAGCTTTGTGCCTTTAACTGTAAACTTTAATGAATTTCCAGTCAAACATGCGTCTTCTCTTCAGTACCTAGAAACTCCTCACCTCTTTGAAAATGATAGTAAATTTGCATGCAAGCTTGTTTGATTAATTGCTATTTGACTCATCTATCATGGTGCTAAGCTCCAGGTTCACACAGCTTAGACTTCCAAACCAATTTCTAGAATTAATTTAAATATTTAATGTCAAAACCCTAGGATGAAAGAGAAGAAAAATGCTTTGTATGCTTATTGATCTCCTGATTCAGTAGCAACAACCATAGAGGAAATTTCCAATGTGACACAAGCAGAATTCAAATAGTACTCCTTCTGAAGAGGAGACTGGATTACTGTGCATGAAATAAGTTCTATAGATACCTGAACTATTGTAGAGGCACCTGAAGTAAGTTTTCTGTGGTATTTAACTTCACAGTTTCAAGTTAGTACTGAGTGTTAAATTGGATTTAGTTTGTTTACCTGCTGGATAAAATGTTTCTGATTTTCTTTAATTTAACAAAAAGGAAAAAAAAAGACGACTTTCTAAGAAATCTTTTTGCAAACATTCTTTGTTATTTTGCATAGCTGGACGAGTTTGCACAAAAATTCTTTAGATAGGCGACAGGATTTTTGTGTTTCGTATTTAATGGAGTATCTGACAAGGTTAACATGTCTAACTTGAATGCTAACTCCCCTCCTTGCTTTTACCTACTTACTACTTCTTGAATGTTCAGAGTTGCAACTTTGTGGTTGATCATGTCTGTATTAGCAAGAAGTGTGAACAGATAGGAATTCTTCTGAAGTATGAAATAGTTCTCAGCATCTGACACCCAAACTAAGATGTTTCAGGGGGTGAATGTTGCATTTTGTTGGGTTTTGTTTGTTTCTTACATTGGGATATGGTAGTCAGTCCCATGAAATGAATACTCATTTTTGTCAATATGCAGAAGGTACATTCCTGGAGTGCATCTCTGAGTTTGCTTTCATCAAAAAGGAATCAAATTCATGCTCTCAGGTAGCACTCCAAAGTGCAACAAAGCATAAGAAGTAGAGACAGGTGAGATAAATTACAGACTGCTCCCCAAACCCCCAGTGCAAAGTAGTGTGCAAATTGTTTCTTCAGTGAAAATTTTGGAGTCATTGAGAATTTTTGATAAAAGTTCAAAGCTTCGTTATGTGTAAGTATTGAAATGAAAAAAATCCATTTAATCCAGTAATAATTTAATAATCAGTTATGCTATAGCTCTGCAAGTGTATTAGATGAAATTAAGGATAAAAATGAGATGACTTCAAGAAGTAGAATCAGATTTCTTAGAAAAAAAAAAAGCCAAACAGCTGAGGGGAAGTGCAAGCTATCAGTGTTCTTGGAGAAAGCATTCGAGTACATTTGTATTCAACCTTTTTTACTTTGAAAATTATTAAACTACTTTATATGCAGATATTTCAGGTGAAGATTTTGGACCTGTCCGCAAGACGCAGATGAACTTGGTTCCTTCAAGGAAAAAAGACTTTCAATCTGGTAGCATAGATAACAAAAAATGATACACAGAATGTAAAGTTTAGATTTAATTGGGCAGTGGAGATATCTTAAAACAATAGTAGCCAAACTATATTGCTGATCCTGCCACTACCATGACATTAGTAGTTGACTAAGAATATTATGGGACGTGTAGCTAAAATGAATTAATAGAACTGCTTTTTGTCGATTTCCCCCCATGCCCTTTTTCTTCACCCCCCAGAGTCCCTAAGGTGAAATATTGACCTCTCTTCTAGCATTGCAGTGCCCTTCACAGTCATCCTTATGGTTTAACATGTGTGTAAAGTGGTAAAGAGAGGTGGCAAGTGAAGAAGTTTAGGTCTGGCAGTAACAGGATATAAGGGAAAAGGGTTGTAATGATGGTAAGCTGATTACTTATATTCAGCAGAGTGGGAGATGATTGTAACTGAAGTGTAGGACTTAATAAATATTTTTATTGCTTCTGTTTCTTTCTAGCTTTGAATTGGTTTCAACTGAACAGGTAACAGTTACAACTGCAGCAATTTTCTCTTTTGCTTTGGTCTGGACATTGTGACCTTTTTTTTTTCTCCACCTATGAAGCCATTAATCAATATCAAGTCATCAGGCTTGATGAAGCTATTTTACATATTCTAGTCTAAAGTGCTGCTCTGACAAAAAAAAAAAAAAAAAAGTGGAGTAGGAAAATCTATCAATATTCTCCTTATGAAAGATTTCATGGTAGCATTAACTTATCTATGTCTCCCTCACGAAGTATGCCTACATTTGTTTGTTGTATGGCTTTACTGTTCGGTGCTTTAGATGGTGGGTATCTAGGATTTACCCTCTTTTCCATGTTCTGTTTATTCACTGCTAATTATTTTTCAAGCTGAGTTGCTTGAGAACAAGGAAAATTTAGCTTCAGTTACCCTCTATTCCAAATGAAGGGCAGGCTTTCCTATTGAATGTGGTCTGCATATGATAGTAAGATGCTCTTGTCAGGAAACTTGTTAATGTTTTCTGGTGTTCATGTTTTGTTGTCAGTCTTTTCAGTAGTGTTTTTAATCTGTTGTTGAGTATGCTTTGGGTATACACAAAATCAGCACAAAATATCATATTCTGATTTATAGTTTACTATTGTATCAAAAATACTTTATAAAATGACACAATTCAAATATGTGGAAATACTTAAAGACCCTTAAGTAGCTGTGATGGTGTAAAAGGTATCATACCTTTAGCTGTAACAAAAAAAATGAACTATGGATGAAGAACAGTTTTAAATCATGAAAGTATGACAACTTGTTGCAGTTCTGGAGTTATCAGAAATACAGAACAAGTGACTATAGGATATTTCATTGGTGTAGTGTACTGATGCTTTTGATGTGTACTTTGTATTGCTGATAACACAGAAGTGATAACTGTCTTTTGAGAGTAAGGGGATTTTTAACATTACCTCTACTTAATAAGTTAGTAGCTATAAACATGTAAATCTAAGTATATTAGTTATAGTCCTGCTGCAATTACTGGTCATCTTTCAGTTATGCGAAGTTTCTAATTTCTTAATTAGCTGTAATATGTTTCCCTGCTCTCTGCAGAAGAATTACCAACATTTAGATAAGACCCCAAGAAACAGAGTAAAGGTCTCTGTATCAGAAGAATGACTATGAACACTTTGCTCTTGGTTGTCCCATGAGATGACTTGTCATCAATAGGTATTATTATAATAATAATGTTTATAATAATAATAATAATAATTGTCATCAATAGGTATTACCATAATATTTCAATATTATTATCATGATATTCCTTTCAAGTCATGTTGGTAATCATGTTGTAATCCTGATGAGGAATTTCATACCTCAGAGAAATTGTTTTACAAATCACAGCAATATTAAGAAATAATAGATTTTGCTTGGTTTTGACTGAAAGGGCTCTGCTGGACTGTGTTCAGGACAGGCGTGAACGCCAGCTCTCTCTGTGAGTTTACCTTTATCTTCTGTAACTTTGAGACAGAGTATTCTTTCTCAATTTGCAAGCATTTTTTCAGTCTCCTTACTTGGGCTCCTGTTCACAATCAAAATGTTAGGTCTTTAAAGAAATCTCAGTCTGCAAAACTAGTCTTGAAAATCTTACTGTGAAAATGAAAGCATCCAGTGCCAGCCTCCCAGAAGAAAGAGCAAAATCCTTGTTAATCCCTTGTGCTGAATAGTCATATCTGCATGCTTTCTACTGTAGGGCTAGCCAGCTGTGTGTCTCATTACATGTTCTCTTTATGTAGTGTGTTGTCTACTATAGTATCCAAACACTTCTCAGCAGTAGTCATGCGTTTTACCCATTTTGTTTATTTTGGCAGGAAGGCCCATCACTCTGTTTTTAGAAGTTGTCATAACATTCTTCTATCTTTGTGTTTTTTCTTAAATTTTTTCTGCTTAGGGTGTCCTACCCTTTACAAATGAGGGCTGGAATTGCCAGGAAGCTTTTAGTTGAATGAAGGCAATGTTGCTAATTGCACGTGTCAAAGGCAGCTAATTTTAGGTTTAAGCATTTCTGCTTTTTGGTAGCATATTGGAAAGCTTTGATGTGGCTGCTTAATCAAAGCTGTATGGTCAATCCTCTTGAAAAGTGTGCATATATTTTGGTAGCTAGTCACAGTGATCCTTGTAAAACGCTTCAGTGAAGCTAAAACTAGATTTTACTACAGGGGTAAGATCTTCAGATTCAACCACTACTTAATATTTGAAAAGCCTTATTCATATATCAGACTCATACAGACATTTGTCAGTATTACTGAAGCCGAGCAGCGCAGAATTTCTAAATGTGTGCATTTGCTTTAGTTTCTTGCAGAGCTTTTGTTTGCTTTCTTAAACATTTCTTTATGGGGTGTCTTTGTCTTCTATGTATGATTCAGTTAAACATGTGCAAAGATGATTAATATCTTGAATTTTAAAAAAGTTTCTTAAGCACTTTTTAGTGCTGAAGAGCAAATTCAAAAAGGAGTCTGAAATATAAATTCAGAATATAAAATCTGTTACCTAGGTCTCTGTATCGGTGAGAACAAAATTGATTCTACAGTAACATTTGAAGTTTTATAATTACTTAGTCCATTTTTACACTTACTCGCAGACTGTTGAATGAAGCATTGATCTTAATACTGTTTTCAGATAGTTGTGATTTTAGTATTGAAGTTTCCTGGAAAAGTATGTTGCTTCCATAGAGAAAGAACAGATACTACTGATTCAGTCACTTTTTCAAAAAGTATTTCTCATCCTGACATACCTGCAGAGCTTTCACCTATCTTGTTTTCGGGAGAGAGTCTGGGGGACAGAGTGTTTGATTTTTTTGTTAGTTTTATTTTGTTTTGTTCTCTAGTTTAAAGTAGCTTTTATCACACATGATAGAAGTCTGGGAGAACACATTCCACAACAAGAACTGAAGAACTGCCTCTTAAGCAAGTGATGGCTCAATTGAGAGTACAGTATTTATCGGGGCAAACAGATAGTGAGTACTACTAGGAACACTTACAATCCCGTGGTTACAGTATCTGAAAAAGAGGTTTAAAACTGTGACTTGTATACAGTGATCCATGGTACCATTTTCTTGAGTAATGTGATGATATTTAAAAATGGACCAGAAGTATTCCTGTCCTTTTGTGCAGTAAATGCCAGCTTAACGTTTATGTAATACTCTTGTTTGTATATGGATTTTAAGAAAATCCATTGAAGATTATTTGAAAAGCAGCTCATTAGAATGACAGACTGCTTACCAGATTTTGTTTTCTTGTCAACTCGTATTGGTAGCATTCAATTAAACAAGGTTACACTTCCTAAAATCATACCTTTGTCAGCAGCTGAGTGCCTTGCATGTCTGAGAATCAGATTCCTGATTTCTAGATCTAGTTGGAAGATCATGCTGTGAATGTTTCTCTAAAATTTCTCCCTTTCATACACCTTTCACAACTTCACTACCTCCGTTCAACTATATGTATTTTTTGAGTACCAGCGCTGTGGATTAACAGGAGATGGGGGAAAGGCTTTAAACAAAAATTGTCAGCTATCTGTGTGTTATGTCAGATGTTTGATGAGCTGCCTCTTGACCACAGACCATCTAGTTCTAATGGAACTAACTGACTGCTTTTCTGAGGAGCCAGCAAAACATGACCATGGGAAGCAATAGCTCTGTATCATTTGGTCAAGTCAGTAAAGCAAAGGTTTGGAGCACAGTGATGCCAGTTCTGACATGATCTCGTCACTTGATTAAACTTCTTAAACTTTCTGTGCTAATTTCCCATCCCATAAAAGAAGACATTCCTATTTACTAACTTCATTTAAGTGTTGGAAAAAGTGATTAGCCAATGTATATCAGGAGTTATAACATCCTTGAACCCAAGTAAAAAGAGTTATTGAGAAGAATCACATAATGAAGACAATATTTATGGGAATGTGATGAACCAAAAATGTAGACAAAAATGAGACAGTGAAATGGAATGGACCTCAAAGGTTAAGATGAGGATTGAAATAGATAGTATATATGCATTCTGACATGCAAAAAAAAGGAGGACCGATGCTTTATTTGAAGGAGAGAGACTAAAGAAACTGGAGAGGGAAGACTTGTGTTTACTCCTTTCAGGAATGAAAGAGGAGAAATAAAAAAGTAAAATCGCTAGTAAAAAATAAAATTTGTGACTTTCTGAAATTTGTGTTGTTCCTTTTATTAGGAATAGTCTTTCATAGTCTTTTCACAGTCTTCCTCATTAGAGATATTCAAAAATCATCTAAACATCTTTCAGGGCACCTGATTTTTTGTAGCCCTGCTTGAGCAGGAGGACTAGGAAAGACAACCACCAGAGATCCCTTCTAATCTCAAATATTCTGTAATTATATTTCCATGTTAGAATGTACGTAGGCTCTGCAAATCTTTATGAAGGAATGTGATTGTTTTTTGAGCCCATGTGATAAAGAGGTGCCTGGCTGCTGAGGATCTGTCCCTATCTTACTGAAGACAAAAACTCAGTGGTATATTAGGTTATCTGCTCTTACTAAGTATTGCGACTGCAGTAGCCCATTTCAAAATATTACAGCTTGGTGTGTCAACAAATCACACAGTAGTTAGAACTGGAGTTTAGAATGACCAAAGCTGCCTTGCAATATAGTGTGTAAATGACTATGTGGGAGTTGCATTGATTTGGAAAATGGATACTAAGACCATAAGTAAAAGATCAGAATAATATTTTAATATTCAGTTGCTCTGACTGGCTTCTTTAGGATTTTTTTTTTTTTTTTTTTGCAGTACTTTCTACTCAAACAGGATGGAAATTATTTCAGGCAGCCACTAAGGTATTTCAGTCCTGGTTCCCTTGTAAGTAGTATACTAAACCATGCCCTGCTTAAATGGCAAATTTATTCTAAGACAACTTTTCTGTTGTGTAATTTTATTCTTTGAATGTTTTTAAAGTTATTGAGGTTAGTTACTCTGAATTATTTTTTCCAATGCAGAAGTTTCTACCCTGAAATCATCTCTTGAATCTGTATGGTGGTATTGTTGCCATGCACTGAAAGTAAATCTGATCCTATTTTAAGGTATTATTGTACTTACAGACCTTTAGAATTTAGCTAATAAAGATATACTTTTTTTTGGTTTTGCTTTGCTTTTAAAAGAGATTCTTGACTCTTGAATGATCATCTCCTCTTATGATAAAATTTTAATTAGTATTCTCCATTTGCTGAATTATTTGAGAGTAATTTCTGTTGCTTTTGAATATAGCACACTGACTTGCAAGCTATATGAAATTCATTGTAGTATGCCAATTCCTAGTGTTTCAACAAGTCTGCAGTGAGCAGACATACTAACCTTGCATGCTACTCATCAGCTTACATGCTTAGTTTATACATTATTTATTAGACTTATAGGCATGAAATTAAAAAGTTGAATTAATAATGTGACTTGCATGTAAAACAGAAGTCACTTATATTTGACAGGCAATTAGGAAAAAAGCCACCAACACTCTTAGGTTAGTTGAATGCATTTTTGCTTAATTTCAGACCTAGTGCAGCCTCATGAATAAATGTTTGACTCCATGTTACTGGGTTTGTATTCTGATCAAAAATGACTGTAAAGAATGGATCAGAGGTGAGGTAAGATTTGTAACTTATATGCAATGGATGCAAGAAACTGAAGGCAACCCAGTTTTGTGGTTTCAACAGTTCCTGCTGTTAAGTTCCCCCTGCAGATCATGAGTCTGTCAGCAGATCCCTGTTAGCAGAGCCATGGTAGCCTAGTGGTACAGCCAGTACAGAAACCCTGCCGAATGACCTGTGAATCACATATAGCTCAAGAACATCGTGTTTTCCTTTCTCTTTTTCTCCTTGCACATTTTTTATAATGAGTGTCATTGATTAGGAAAGTCTGTGTGTGCCTGAGTTCTTTGAGAAGTAGATCAGGCTCATCTTGATCTTCGAAATGTCATCACTGAAAGGCAGTGTAAGAATATATAGAGAATGGAGTTGTGTGAGAGCATCAGAGGGCTACTCAGTGCTGTTGAATACCTGCATATGTAAGGATGCTTATCATGAAGAGTGGAAATAGTTAAACTTCAAACCTGAATTTTCTGAATGTCTTTCTGTGCACTTGCATTCCTTTAACTGTTCAAATGAAAATAAATGAAAGCTTGTTTTGCTGCATTTTGAAGTGTTCAGAAGTAGAAAGGGAAAGGAATCGTAGGAGGAAACCGAGTCATGTAGGCAGCATATTATCTGCCTTAATAGTGCAGGTTGTCACTGGCTTGCAGTGACAAGGAAGACAAAAATGTTTCATTTTTACTTTGAAGCATTTCTCTTTGTGGCTTCAGATGGAGTAAGGTGCCATTGCACTGCTGCTGTGAGAAAAAAAAGGTGTTTGCGTTTAAGTTCTTCTTTTACTAATAGAATGTAACATTTTAAAGATGCATATGTTTCTGAGGCCTGAGCTCTACAAAAGCACTTCTCTTTCTTAAAATCCCAGTAGTTCTAAGCTGCCGGGCATTGTATAAATAATCATTTAAACACATTTGTTGATGATTTGCCAAAACTTAAAAGTATTTTCTTTCAGAGGTTAGAAAACCTTAATTCAAAATTATAATTTAATAGAAAAATCTTTCTAGTTATTATTATGTAGAAACTCATTTATTTCATTATTTCTTTTAAAATCTTTATTTTAGAAGAAAAAGGATAAAATGTATTTATGTAAATATAAATGCTTCCAAACATCTGCAGTTCTAAGTACATAATTCATAGTGACACCAAAGGTTGGTTCGTGTTTTGACTGGATGACTTTGGTATTATTTTTGTCTGCAAAGGAAAGAGTTGTGCGGCATCCAAGTGGCGCAAGATGTTTGCCTCTCCAGAAATCGTGATGAATTTGGGACAAGGGGCAGATTGTTTAAAAAAATAAAAAAAAATAAAAAATATATATGTATTGAGGGGAGGAGGAGAGCCGGGCTGTTGAACTGAGAACACGTGCATTCCATTTCAGCTGGGAGCTACTCTGAGGTTCAGATCGTTATAAATGTAGTAAGAAAAAGTGAACAAAATAATGAACTAAGAAAAGAATCAGCTAAATTGTTTTTGTTTGCTTCACATGATTGTTTATTATATTTATATTTTTAGGTCATCACCTGTAGAAACATAACAGGTGAAAAAGTAGCCATGTTTCTTTACCCTTTTCATGTTTGGTGTCTAGAATAATAATTTGTACTTCCATTGTTCATTGCAGCTGAATATATGTTAATTAATTTCGGAATATCGCTGCAATTTATAACTCCTGAAAGTATTATGCTGTGCAGTAGTAGGATCATGGTATCCAGTAAGGTCATATTTTAGTGGTGTTGTACATTTTCGATTAAGATATGGTGTGTCATTTACTTCACTGATGAGCATTTCATTTAAAACGCGTAAAGGCAAAAATACATGTTGGAAAACAGTGCATCTGCCATTCAGATCAACTGCTACTCTTCCATAATTTGGACAACATTAATCGTTTTCCCAAGTTATTCAGTAGGAACCAAGTGATCTTTATTTTTCACTACTTCAGTAGTTGAGATACCAGTTTTGCAAAAATGAATGATTTGAAGTTACTCAAAGAATGACTATGAAAGATACTGGCAAAAGCAGTTTCAATATTAATTTATAAAAGTGTGACTTAACAGAATTTGGTGGCAAACTTCACTCTATTACTTATGACATGGATGAAGCATACAAAGGAAAGTCAAGGTAAAATCAAGGTAAAGATGATTGATACAAAGACTGAAGATTCTTAGGGGAAGGAGGACCCTCCTGTTGAGTCATAAAGTTCAGAACAAACCCCCTTGATTTCTAAACACCTAGTGGAGCCTATGTGTGGTTACGTCTCAGATTGATTAGAGCTAAATGATTACAAATGTACCAATTCAGCACAGGACCAGCAAGGTCTCCATGCATAGAAGTCCACAGAATATGATAGAGTACTCACTGTTGAAAAAAAGTTTCTGATAAAGAATAATTAGTCACTGTTTGGCCCATGGTAAGTGACTAAGCACTCACTTTATACTTTTGTCTGACTTGAGGAAAAATATGTTACCTTAAATTTAATGACAGAATGAAGCTATCTGTGGAAGATTTTGGCTGTGAACAAGATCTGTTATTAAACTACAGAGACTTTATAAGACTGACTGGGTGAGATTACATTAGACCGAAGATGCACCTACCTCACCACTCAGCCAATAGTCTAGGCTCCAGGAAGTGTATGAGAACAGGGCAAGCATGCTGCAGTACTCCTATATACTGTCCCTTTTTTCAGCAATATCATCTTGTGCATTTATGCCAGTGCTGGTTCTTAAGATTATAAGCATTGCAGATTTTGACAGTGACTTCAGATGAACATTTTCATAAAGTGTGTGCTGTTTGGATGAGACAATCAAATGTAATTCAGAATTCAGGAAACAATTTTGTGCAGAATTTTGTTTCATCTTACTCCTAGTACATTTATTTCATTAGTCTTTGACCCTCATACCTCTATTAACAGAGATAAGTCAATTCCTTTTTTTTCCCTAGCATATAAGTTGCATGATGCATTGACCCCTCCTCCACCTTTTCTCCCCCCTGTCCCCAGCATATTGCTATAAGTTCAGGAGGGGTTAGTTTGTATTCCTCTTAATGAAAGATGATAAAAACCATGGTACTCTGTATATTAAATTTAAAAGCAAATATAGATTTGGCAGGATTAAATAGCCACCAAGACTGCATTTGTAGTAAGGGTTACTTTTTTTGTTGTGTTCAGCTTTAGGTGTTGCTTCCTTAGGCAAGGAGTGTCACAGTACCCTTTCTTTGAGTCAGATATGCACTGAAATGCAGAATGCACCTGACATTACTATCTTTTCAGTGAGATGAGAGCAAGGGACCCCAGTGTAGCAAAATATTTATGTCTCTTTGACATGAGTACGTGAGCATTCTGATTGACGTAAGTAGCACAGAGTTACATATGCTTCTGTGTGAGTGCTCTGGGAATGGGTGTTGTCTTCATATAGAAAACCCACCGAGGGACCAAATGGATGTTGGTCTGCTCAATGTTAATGCTTTGCTTTATTCTTTATCTCTACTAATGTTATTTCTCCAATGGCTTGTACTCTTGTGTAATGTCTGTACCTTTTACCTTCAGAACACCTCACTGAAGAATCATGTTAAGTAACAGTCAAAAAATAACCAACAATCTGTGTAGGCATGGGAGGCGCTGTAATGCGATGTTTGCATGTTATAGGTACAAGATGAAGAAGATAATGCTGAAAAGCTGGCAGCATGTTAAAGATGATTTGTTTATAAAAGTGCTAAAGTTATGTTTGGTATGTTAGTGCAACCTCATTTTCTAGTAAAGACCAAACGCTATTAAGTGGTTGTCTGCATTGATTTTTCTGTGTTCTGAAAAACGCAATTCATTGTGAATCATCTTTACTCTTTTTGAGTACCTGGAACTAGGACCATCTTTAACAGTCTCTTTCTGGGTGAGCCTCAAGAACTCTGCTCATGTTGTTCTGCCGATCCATTTCTTGACCTCTCTGCCAGTGTCCCCATTAGCAGGTTTTTTGCAATTTTTTGAGATTTACCTCAACAGTCTCACCTGGATAGTTACTGAAAGGGATCAGCAGCCACTGCAGGTTGAACCCGTGGCTCTCACAAACATCCTCATTCTGCTGGATCATGTTAGCTGTTACTTGTTTGTAGCATAATGATCTAAATTAGAAGATGGGAGAGAAGAACAGGTGTACTTGGTGTCCATCCTCTTTCCTGTCTGATTCTCTTAGCTTTTTGGTATGTGCCCTGCTTTGCTTTTCATTTTGTGTCTTAGCTGCTAGTGATATGTCCTGTGCTGCATACAAAGGTATTTGTTTCAAAAGACTGAGTGCATTTAGAAAAGCACAACCATGTGGAAATATGGTTAGAGAGGATTTGAGTTCCCATTGCTGGGAATGGATAATGTTAAGGTGAAAACTCTATAGTTGGACACTGATGGTTGCTCAAGGACCAGTTGGCATAGTCTTAAAGAGGTCACCTTGTGATCTGAAGGTTTGAAAAAAGAGAGGAAACCTTTTTCTGGGTGGGTTTGGGGTTTTTTGCGTCTTCTGTATTGCCTCTTTTGGCTGCGGAACTCTGAATGCACAAAGTAGACCATATGATGAAGCTAATTCTTGGTGGATTGTTTGTGTCATCATAAAATGACATGTTACTATATGTGAGGCTTTAATATCTTTTCCTCAGCAAAGTCTTTAGCATTCTGATCAAGGCATATTCTCTGACATCCATCTATGTTGCACTTATACTCCTTGATGTATAGAAAATATCTGAGGTAAAGAAGCAGTTTTCTCAATTAACAGCCTCTGTTAACTAACATCTTTCAGAACGTGTTAAATTCACTGGAACTTCCATTTAAGTGGACAGTTACACCTCAGATCAGATGTATAGACGACCTGTGTTGCACAAAGTATTTTGTCTCTGAATTTAAGAGGACTCTGAAGGTTTTCCAAGTATGAGTTTTCAAAAGTTTAGAATAACAGGATTTAGACATTCTCATTTAGAATATTTAAAATTAAACACTTCCTTCAGCTTTTAGCTTTCTTAAAAAGATACAGCCAACATTTCCTTTCTGCCAGTACTGAATTGGGCAATGCCTTCTCTTCACTGTGCTCCAAAAAGTATTTATGTATATGTTTTTAGAAGGAAATCCAGTTTCTTTCTTGCAGCTGTTGGCATTTTAGAGTCCTAGAGCAAACCAATAAAAACACACGTTCTTTTAAAGAACATCTATTTTTACTGGACCTTTCTAACAACCAGTGACACAGAATTCAAAAAATGTTGGCTCAAATGCATAGAAGGGATGCATTGTTTTAAAATCTGTTTTTAAAACTTGTCTTTACAGCATTACACAGAAATTTCCTGTGCTCTTTTTCTTGTGAAAAAGAGTGCATGCTTTTAGAATGCTATTTTAATGTTTTAAAAGTAATTCAGGTATCAAAGTGTTGCACAGTATAAAATTTCCTAGACAGCTAGGATAAATACATTCATGTTGATAATTCAGAACATCTTCTGTTAATACATTATTTCCAATGTTAAGGCACTTATGTTCAAAGCTCAAATTAGGTCACCTTTTTTTTAAATGATACCCTGTCGTGGTTTAAGCCCAACCATAAACACACTTTGTCAGCCCCCCACTTCTTCCCCCCACTCCCGGAGTTGAGATAAGAGCAGTCCATTAACTAAGGTATAACACAAACCACTGCTGCTACCACCAATAATGATAATGACAAGGGAAACAACAAGGGAAGAGAATACAACCACTCACCACCCACCATCCGATACCCAGCCCAACCACGCAGTGATCTAGCCCTTCCAGGTGACTGCCCCCAGTTTATATACTGGGCATGATGTGCTGTGGTGTGGAATACTTCTTTGATCAGTTTGAGTCAGATGTCCTATCTGTGCTTCCTTCCAGCTTCCCCTTCTCCCTGGCAGAGCAGGAGGCTCAGAAAATTCTTGGTCAGACAAAACATTCTAAGCAGCAGCTAAAAATACCAGTGTTATCAGCGCTGTTCCCAAGCCGATAGTCAAAACCACAGAATTGCATCAGCTACTAAGAAGGAGAAAAATGATTGCTACTGCTGAGCCCAGGACATACGCTCAAAATGGATTCAAATTGTATGCTGACTGAATAAGCCTGGTTGTTGGGTTGGGTTGGGTTGAGTTGGGTTGGGGTTTTTTTTGATTACTTACAAAATGGTATAAAAGTAATCATGTCAAGGTTGACTTGATCGGAAGGTCCATCCCTTTTGTGTTACTTGTGCTGCATCTTTATCATACATGCTCTATATATGCTGCATGATACTAAAGTCTCACTGCTAGTCCTGTAGCTAGGTTTTGTTCTCAGCATATTTTCACTTCCTTTTTAGAATCAAGAGAATAGCATGAATATAAATTAATATTTTAAAGGTAGATTGAAGGTTTTTTTCCTATTTAGTAATATTTACTGTAAGAAACCTGTGTTATTATCAAATTTGGAATTCCAAAGCACTGTTTTGAAGAGTGCTGGCAAAGCAGAAAAGTGGGAGGCCTGCTGATCTTACATGATGTAATCTTGTAAAGTACTGAAATAACACCTGAAGTAACAATTAAATTTTTTTTTTAACAGTGTTTAGATCATGTATGCTATAGAAAAAACAAAAGCTGTTAAAGAAAAAAATGCATAATTTGGGTTTAGTTCTTCAACAGTTTTATTAGAACCTTCATGTCTGCAGACATAATTTTTATACTGGACATGGAAAAAGAATTACTGCTGTCATCCTGTGTTTTGTGATTTTGTGTGTGTGTGTGTGTGTGTGAGTTAAACATAGGCATTGCATGTCTGAAGTCTGTAAAAATATTTGCAATCAAATACGTTAACATTTTTTCTTTGTTTCACTGTTTTCATGGAAAGTGCATATTTCTCTTTTTCTTGTAATAAAAATGAAACCCTGCATCAAGAAACTTTATAACAGACTCTGGGAGAATGCAGTAGGACAGAGAGATTTGCTGCCTTTAATATAAATAATCCTATTAGAAATGAGCCCAGCCTTCTAACAGAAGTAATGATATACAGCAATAGATACGTGAATTGAGTATTTTTAATAGTGTTGTTGAACACCTACACTTATTTAAAATTTGTTCAAATATAGGATTGTATTATTCTGCTTTCTATACCATACTATATACCTGATGGGCAGTACATGGCTAAGGGCTTATTTTATGTTTAAGAAGTATATGTATTGGTATGTCTTTAAAGTTTCTGTCTTGAGATCCTGTAGTACTCCATACTCTACTTAGACCTCAGTTACAATTTTTGTTTTCCCACAGCTCTCTATTTCACAGTTTTCCATTTTCAGGGTTTTTTTGTTTGGTTTTTGGTTTTGCTTGACATGAGCCATGCTTTGTTATCCCATGTACTGAATTGCTCAGTAATAGTTTGCATACATATGTATGGGAATCTCAGTTCTGTTTTGTCCAGTCACCAAAATAGCACAAGAGAGTGATGATTTCGCAGCAGTGCTATTGAGACAGCAGTGATTACATGGGCATTATATAATGATTCTCATTCCTTTTTTACTAATGTTTTCAGAAAGTATTTATTAAAATTCAGTTAGGAATTTATTTTCTCTAACAATCTATCAGCTTTCTGGTTTGGTGGTGATATCCAAACTACTTGCTTGTATTATACCATCATAAAGAGTGTTCCTGCTAATATTCTGGTTCTGCCTAGTTCTAACAGATGTTCCTTTGCACTTTCCTGGTACTTAGTTTGGATTGAGTTGGGTTAGAGTTTTTTTCCCCAGTTTTTTTCTCTTTTTTTTTTTTTTTTTTTTTTTTTTTTTTTTTTGTTAATAGTGGGGGTTTTGTATGATAATGATCTCTCTGCTGGCAACTAATTATTCTTTCAAAACAAGGTAGCTGGGCAAGACCTTTTACACTTACCATAAAAAATGGTGAAATATACTTTAGCTCGCAATTTGCAGATCTTTAATCTTTAAAACAGATGTTCAGTGAACAGCAGTGAGTATACATATATATGCATACAGCAGCAAATGGTAAATTTTTTATTCCTTGTCCTTAAATTAAATATTTAAACAAAACAACCTTAAAACTTCTTTTCTTTCAAGACGTGGTGTGTGCCTGGAAATTAGAGTAATCTGTTAGTGTGAAAAATGAAAGTATAAAAATTACTTGTATATTTTCTAATAAAAGTCTGGGTCTGGGATTTTGGAAGAGGTTCTTTGCTTTTCTAAATGCACGTATTGCTTCCTTTGTGTCGAAGTACTTAATATATCAAAGCCAAAATCTAACCTTACATTGGCATAACTAGGAACAGAAATTCAACCTGACATTTTAAGACTTTTTAAAATATTCTGCAAAATGTCTTTATTTGATACTAAACTTGGGGGGGGGGGGGTTGGCATACAGTTAGGCCAGGAAGAAACAGAATAATGCACATTTAAAAAACTTATTTGTAGTACTTTTCTGGAATTGTAACTTGCTTTTGTCTGACGCTTTCACTACTGCAGAAATGGTGATAGGGTTATTTACGTTAATTTATTTGGGTTGTTGAAAAAAATATGCCCACACTCCTCTACTTAATGGGATTCTTTCCTCGTTGCAGTGCAAACGGCTGGAGCAGGAGCTTCATCATCTGAAAGAGCAGAACCAGACTTCAGCAAACAACACGAGACATCTGACTGCTGAAAACAATCAAGAACGTGCTCTGAAGGTAAATCTCCATTTCTTCTTGCAGGCAAATTAAGGTTGTAAGCCCCTGGTGCCAGCTTTCTGGGCTGCATATATCAGTTGTGTACTTTTCGGCAGAAGTGAGCTATGGTGTTTGCCAACAACCTCTTCTTTAAACACAGATACAGCACCCTTCTGCTATGGTTTTATTTTATTTTGTGTATGAAAAAAATGAGGAAAAAATAGCATATCCTCCAAGTTATTGGGCCAGTAATTAATACTAAATTCTTGCGGGTCTGTCCTTGCAATATTGCATTTTATAATGTGAAGAAAACTGCAACTACCTGCCTCACGGTACATTTGAAACTAATATTTTAAAGCATGGCTATTTGATCTGCTCCCAGCAGTGTGTGCTATATTAATAACATTGTTGACCAATACTACTGGTGACCACATAGTTGATACTACTATTTGCAAAAGGGTAGCTGGTTGGAATTGGGAGGAGGAATAATAAGTCTTGTCAATAAGAATAAAAATGAGCAGAGAGGTGGAGAGGGTCAGAGCAAGGACAGTGGAAAGTGACAAGTTATTGCTGCTTTGAGTAGGGGAAATTGTAATGTCAGTGGAATGGATAGCTATGTAACCAACAATCTTTACTGCTACCCAGAATAAGAGACTGTGCCAGGTAAGATGTGCAAGCATCATGCACACATATTCAACCACTGTATTCTTTAAAATCTCTTTTATGGGTAGTGGAGAGACTACAAATGCAGAAGTTACCCTGTTGATACTGTGTCATTGTTTTAAAACTGTATTTGACTTAGGCAATAAGATCCAAACCTATCTCATTTATAAGATTTTCCTCTGCTTCATTTTTCTTTCTTTCATATTCTGGAAACACCATTATTCATGTAACAGCTTTACCAACGCAAAGTTAGGAATAAAGGTAAATCCTTGTGTAATTTGGAATTTCTCAGTTTGAAAAAAAAAGCAAAAAGTATAATGAGTAAATGAAGAGAGGCTGTGTGCCACACAAATGCTGTATATTCCATGGGTTTGTAATTGCTAACAGAATCTGCGATGAATACTGCAAAATCAGGTGTGCAAAACCGAAAGCATTCCATCCTCAGGTTACTAGAAATGGAGATGTAAACATTCCATCCTCAGATTATAGAAATAGAGATTGTAAACATTCAGGGCTGTTTCTGACCACAATAACAGTGTTGTTTTGAATCTGGTGTCGCTAAAATTTAGTGCTTGCTGAGCATGCTGCTTATTGAACATAGTATTGTTTTTCATTAGTTGTATGCTGACTTTTTTTTCTGTGTCATTGAAAATATTATGCACAGAGTCCTTCTGTTAGAAAACAGAAATGTCTTATTGAAACTACACTTTTTACATTTAATATTGCCTGACATAATGCTTACAGAATAATTATATTTTCAGAGCAAGTAGTGACTTAATAGTTCAGAGTGTTACTAGGATTTCCTTCTAAGCCTGATATTGCTCTCCCAGCACCTAATCTTTAAAGAATTTAATTTCTGGCTGTTACAGGCATTTTTGTACTTTTCAAAGTTAGAGGTTAATTGGTCGTAGTCTTTTAGAGAGGAGAGTCAGGGGAGGAAATAAGGAATTCTTTTCAATTTTTTATAAAGTTGAACTTTTTTTTATACTATTCCTCTGTAGAGTTTATCTCAATTCATGTTGCCATTGCCTACCACGAGGACAGGTCCATCTGAGTCCTTTTAAAAGGCTGATGGGTCAGGTTGAATTCTTGACCTTAAAAATTTAAAATTCCCCTGTGAAATATTAGCAACAGTAGTTAGCTCTGATATATAGGGCATGAGCACTCATCCTGACCTAAGCAGTGATGTAAGTGAAAAGCTTATCACTCCTTTTTAGTGTAGCTACAGACTAGAAAATATGGAGTGGCTGGTAGGGATGAAAGTTGTGACAGCAGCTCCCTTAGAAATGGGTTTGACTGGTGCTCTGGGCCTGGCTGCAGCTGGCTGGGTGGCTGCGCTGCTGCTGCCAACAGTGGAAGAGCTCCCTGCCAGAGAAATATCCATCTGGAGCCCCCTGACAGGTAACACCATGCAGGGTCTTGGCACACACCTCCCTTGTGAAACTCTCTTGTTACTAGCTTCCACCTCCTGCCTCTTGTATGTGCTTAGTAGCCTCTGTAAGCACTACATACAGAATGCACATACAGACTCAAGAATCGCTGTCTCCTCTCCACTGCGCATCGCCCTCTGGTCTTCCAACTGCTTTTAGAGAAATAGGACATGCTGTTTGCCTCTCTGATGCAGAGTTAAATACCAGCACAACTGTTTTTATTTTCATCATGAGCCAAAGAACTACATTTGCTTTACCCTCCTTCATATGCTAACTGAGAACTGCATTGTGTGCTATAATTCAGATGTAAATACTGTCCTGCAGAAGGATTACAGGTGCCCCTTCTATATCTGTCCAGGACAGTTTCAATTAAGAAAGTTGGGGGTTTAAAATTTTTAATTTTCCTTACTTTCTTAAACTTAATTTATATTGTCTGATTTAGTTTGGCAAAATATGTATTCTGGTGATAGGTGGAAAATGAGATATTTGATCTGCTTTTGAGTAACAAAAGTGTAAACATCAGATGTAGTACAAGGGTGCTTGCAGTCTTAACTGGATAAAAAAGCAGTAATCAGGATGAGCTAGATTAAGGATGGCGTAAAAGTGTGTGACAAAAAATGAGATCAGTACCTCTATAGGGTCTTGAAACTTAACAGAATTAACAGGTATTTCTAAAATCATTTTACAGTAGGGAATTGCTCAGAAAGACAAAAGCATAAAACCAGTCCACAAGAAACCTACTTCCTTCCGCTGATGGTGCAGAAAAACTGCAAGATTTCAGTTTCATTTTAGTGATATTAGCTCACAGGGCTGCTGCCACCCTTGAGGTAGTAGCCGCCCATAGAGTGAGACAAAGCAGCCGAGGGATAGACTGTACTGTGGGAGAGTTGTAGTGGTAGTAAATTGATCCGGTCCAGGACATAGAAATCCCAAAGATGATGTAAGCATTCTTGCATACTTTTGATTTTACGATTTAGATGCCATGTCACACCTGAGGATCATGTGACAAATAAAATACCTGACACGTAAGACATGCTGTATAGACCTGTACTGTGCCATTTCATCTTGTTGTGCGACGTAACATCTGCATGTCCGTTGTAAAATAGCTCTTCTTAACTAATCTGTCATACATATTAGTAGTAAGTGATTTAAAATTTCCGTTTTTTTTTTTTTTTTTCCATAGTTAATGTATTTATTGCATAGAACATTCTTCATAGTGATGGTGATGTGGGCCTCTCAGTCCCACAATACCAATCTGGTAACACGTAATTTTTATAATATTCTTATTGGTCATAGGGGATTGTATTAATTGAACAGAAAGGCCAATTTCAAATATTCCCTCCAGGCAATGCCCCCACAACTGCGCAGAGGTCATTCAGAGAAGCATGTGGGCCCCTATTTCCATAGTTAAAGTAAAATAATCCTCTTCTTAGTGAAACCATTTTAAAAAAATCTCTTATAATATTTCAGATTGAATTATAGCTAAATCTTTTAGGAATAATTGCTTCCTAAGGGCCTATACATTTGCGCTCTTAGTACATTTTCATAAAGTAAGATCTGCAAAGTGCTCTGCAGTTCTAATGTGTCAGAGTCTATATGTAAGATTATTCATTTGTGCTTGGCCGTCATAATTAACATTCGTCTCTGCTGATTCTGATAAATGTATTCCCACAATACATTGAAATATCTGATTCAATTAAACATAGAAAAGTTGAAGAATTGCTATTTTTACATCAGTATTCAAATATTGTCGTGGTTCATTTTACTGTTGTTAGCTCTGTAGTGTCTAGTTTTGAAATGCAAATTTTAATACATTTTCCAAAATAAAAATAAAGATTTTTGTCAGGTGTGACCTCTTTACTCAGTTGGAGCAGTATAATACAAATAAACAAATATAAACAAGTAATGTTAAAATTCATGAGAAATTCTTTACTGGATTTGAATGAAACAAGGAGAGATGTTTTTTTCTTCATAGGCCTGATATTTTTAATTAGGTGTCACATTCTTTATAATGCAGCTATTAATCTGCTGTAAAGACCAGAGACACATACTAATTTTACTTCCCAACCAAACACTCCAAATGGAGAAGAGGGCTTTTTCATAGTGAGACACAAATCAGGTGCCCTTTATTGACTAAATGAGTTTACACCATCCAAGTATGATGTCATTAGAACTTGTAAAGGTTATTAATCTCCTTCAGAGCGGTTAAGATGTTAATCTTTGGTTATGATTGGCTTATTTTGTTATGATTTTCTGACTAATCTTTTTAGTTGTGATTTTCTGTAGAATTAATCCTACATGCTTCTATGGTTTTATGAAGAAAATCATAAATTTAGAATCAGAGGCAAGAAAGTGATCTGAAGGAGCTGTGAGAAATTCATCAACAGTAGTGTCATAAAGCAATTGTAGGTGATGTCATCTGCTTTCTGCTGACACATAACAATTGTATCAGGGGCAAGGAGTCCACCATGCGTAGTAGTTTGTTAGTTGTTCCAGTGATCATACCTGTGAAAAAGCCACTCTAAAAGACTTAATTTAAGTATTCCCTGATGCCTCTCCTAAATTGTGTTTAACTCTGTTTTGATTCCCAGAGTTTCCCAGATTCTTCTAGTAGCAACCATTTGTTATTTGATAGAAGATGCTTTAAAATATTTTTACTTCAGAGTTGTTGGTTGGGTTCTTTTTCAGTGCAGCAACTCAGCAATATTCGTATGTTGGACAATCATGCCACAGTGTTTTCATTTCACTCTCTAGAAGTTACCCTAAAGCAGTATGTGCCCTCATTTAAATGTCTGGGCAATGTTAGACACAAATTTGCTACCCTGTCAGTAAAACTTGTTATAAAGCACATGAGATCACTGTTAATTTTTAAAGTGGAAGTTTGCTGCAGTTTGAATGCTTGAATTGCTTTTAAGTACATAGTGGAGATGGAAATAAAAGACCTATTAAAACCTGGAATATGCTGCTGAAAATCTGGATGTGGATAAGAATGCACAAACATTTTTCTTCAGTTGCTACTTCCTAGACACTATCAGACAGAGTGGATACAGTTGCAATCTTAATTGCATTGAACAGAGCCTTTGCTTCTGCTGCACCCAAAAACGCTTAATCACAAGGTCTTAAAAGGTGTCACTAAGGTTAGACCCAAGTCTGTTCAGCTCTTATCCATGCTAGAAACATGATTAGTCACTTTATGGCTGGTGTTATTAAATAGTACCATGCATCTCAGAGGATATCATTGTAAGCCTGCACGTTGTACCATAAATCAACACTAAAATGAGGCCCTGTGCAAATCCAGAAATATTTCTGTCCATGTTCCACTTCAATCTTAATTTTTCTGCATACATTTCTGTTTAAATTGCAGTGTCTCCAAAAGACAGAGACACTACAAATACAGACTTCTGACAGCCCCCCCAGTTATCTCTATGTGTGGAGAGGGAGAGTGACCAATATTCACCCTCAGTCCCAGTGGAAAAACTGTGAACACTGGTCAAGTGGTCTTTAAAGCAGTCATTTGAAATTTCTTTGTACCCAGTTATTCCTTTGAGCAAGATGTCATAACCTGGGTCCTCTGATCAGTTCAGGGCCAGGGATCCTCAGCAAGGGATTTCTCTTTCGTCCACTGTCTTATATTTAGGAGTGTAGCAGTTTGCTTACATGTATCCTCTATAGGCAAGAAGTGTCTAATTTAGCACAGGTATTTGACCATGAGTCAAAAAGCTGGGTTCAGCAAGTTGATCTATTAGTATTACTTTCAGTGGCCAGTTTTACTAATTGGTTTTTGGTTTGCCTTTTTGGTTTTTGTAGCCATCCAAGCTGGTAGGTTTTATTTAGTTATGCAGGTTTTGACAAAGTAGTTCACAAGTGATGATGGTCTCCTCCTATCTGGTAATTAATGTTTTAGCACTGATAGATATTTAGTATTCATTGATCAAAATTATCTTAATTTGTACCGGGAGTTTAAAGTTAAAATAATTGCTTTAATGTGCTATAAGCAAATAATAAAATGTTTTCACCTGAAGGAAAGCATAGGCAATAGTTTATGAGATGAGACTTTCGCCCTTCACTGAGAGTGAAGTTGTCCAGAGTCTCTTGAGAAACACAGGCATCCAGAGACTGATGATACAAGTAAGGAGCTGAAGAGAAATGATGTTTGGTAACATTAGTACTTGTGTGATTTTCAGTGGTCAGCTTGTGGTGTCTTTAAGGGCAGTTTGTACTATTCTTGGTTCACTAAGGCATTACTGGAAGCCAGAATTCTTCAGAACTCGTTCAAGCCTTTGGTTTTTTTCAAATTGAAGGAAACAAACAGATGTACCCAAGTTCTTGTCTTTGCTTCCTTGGTTGCATTAGCTATGTCACCTTACTGTATCAGTAAGGCTGTCCTTTCACTGACATTGCAGTCTGTCATGGCAGCCGTGTACGTACAGTGTTCTAGGCATAGTAGCTACTCAGGATTTCTGGGACTCTGTTCAAAAGAAAGAAGACCAAGTAGTGGTGTGTTTTATTTAATTCTGAAATACTTGAAGTTACAGTGTTTCAAAGTAAAGTAATATGTAGATGAGAGTGAATATTTATTGCCAGAACAACATATGTCCTGAAAATGTGTGTCTAGAGAACTGTATCTCTTAAGGAATTTTAGCATGCTTCATGTTGCCTGTAAACGGCTGCACAGGAATGGCATTGAATGTGTCTTGGTAGACTGAACAAACAGCATCTTGACTGAAAGAGTTTGTTCACCTTGCCTGAGGAGTGTTAAGTCTTCTTTCTCTCCTATTAACAGACGCTTAACAAAAGCAGATATATCTATTCAACTTTGACTCAGTTCTAAGCTTTAAGGAATTCATTACTCATTCACACTTTGTGTTTGATGTCAGCTTTCACCTGCTCTACTAGAAATTCCTTGGAGGTCTGTTGCTTTTTATTTACAGCCTTCAAATTTCTCTTGGCACCAGGTTACTCTTGACAGTCTTAAACATCAACAAAGTGTTTGTGTATACTGTAAACGTCCCTTTGTCTTTGAGGATGATGTGGTCATTCAAACCTTTTGTCTGAGTCTTTTATTTTTGGTTTTCATTTTATAGGTGGAAACTGTCTTCCCATGAGGTCAGGCAGTGTTACTACTTCTGACTAGCAGTAGTATTATTTTTGATAAATGCAGTAGGTTTTTCTAGTTTCAAAATTTTCTTAATCTGCATTATTGTTCTCCCAGTCATCCAGGCTGCTCCCACATCCTCGCTTTTGATATGCAAAGAATCATCCCTTTCATAGTAGTAGGCTTCTGTGGCTATGAACTTCCTGTTGATAAGGCCCTCTCATGTACTTTCATGCACCTGCTTTTCCTTCTAACAGAATAGATTCCACTGTATGGTTGATTCATTTGATAGCCATCTGGGTGACTTCCTGGAAGTTCCTTTCTTGCTCAGTGACGCTGCCACTTGGCCTTCCATTTTCACGGATGCTTTGTTTCGATTGTAAATGTTCTGCAGCGTTTTTAGGTTTTTGTCTATACTTACTCAAAGGACCTCAAAACTGGAATAGCTTATGGCCCTGGGGCAGATCTCAGATATTTGTATCCTAGAAATAGACATCTGGAAATAAACATATGTTCTGAAGTTGTAGAAAACAGGAGTAACTATGCAAAACTATACAACCTATGCTAAAATACGCTGAAATTCATCAATATCTTGTAAATTAGAATCACAGAATCTGATATATAAGCCAAACATGCTATAGAAACCACAGTCATGTTAGGAAAGCTACTTATATGGAAAGGTGTGTTCTGATAAAACCAAAAAACTCTATTTAACTGTAATCATAAACTTTGTTGTCATCTCCAATAGTATAGTTTATCACCCCAGTCATGGGTTTATTTTTCCTTCCTTCTGCCCAATAATACGTCTATAGTACTACTGTGAACCTTTGTAAAGTCTGAGGAGGTGTCATATTGCTGCAATTCTAACAGCTATATTAAAAAAAAGAATAAAGAAGAAAAAAACAAACAAACAAGGCAACAATCTTTACTTTCCTACTGGTATGGACCTTCATTTTGGGATTATGTGAATGAGGAACAAAGGGCATACGTTAATCTAGTTGTAAAACAATCACAAAATGTAATGTATCAGACTTACTGTAAGAAAAGTAGACTCTCTCCTTCACTTACCACTTTCTGATACTGTAAAACGTATTTCCAAGATTAAGAGATTAATCTTTAAGAGATTCTAAATCTGAAGCAATTTTGTACGTAAAATAGTAACTGTTTCCTGCAGTATTTAAAGAAGCTCTTACCCTTAGTTTCTCTTAATATTGCCCCTAACCTTCACTGGAATATTTTTCAAAATATCTAGCAGCATCATACGATAGTAAAACAAAGGAAGTACTAAAGTATTTAGCCAAGTTAATTTTTTCCTTTCTCAGAGGTACTGAGTATTAAATGATGCTGGAAACAAGATATCAGATTTAATAAATGAAGAGGAGGAATGACATTGTTATATATTGGTTTTGTTTCAGATTTCTTGTTTCTTTCTCCATATAAAATCTGTTATCCATAAAAAGTGAGGTACATCTTAATTTTCAAACATTTTGTGAGTGTTGAACTGTACACCATTCACGGGAATGGTTCACGGGAAAATGATCCTCTTTTGTTTGAGCAGCAACTGTAAAGAAAATCTTGAGCCTGAGTGCATGATGACATGTCAGTTACTTGTCCTACAGTAAAATGTATAAAAGGTAGTAACCTAAGCTCTTGTGCAAAAGGCAAGCTTACAGGGTCATTAAATAGCAAAGGTCTTGCTCTGACCCATCCATGACCTCCTTATCTTAAACACCTCTCAGAATTGATAGAATCTACTTTAGATCTTGGGTACAGGAAACCAGGGTTAGGATAAAGGATCAATGTAAATATTTCATAATTTTAGGTATTTACTAAAAAGGAATCTTTGGTCTTTGTATGTTTAAGTTCATGCAAATTTCTGTTTAGAAATGGAGAACCCTTTCCTAACATTTTGCATGCAAGTGATTAGGTGCAGTAGACAGATGGTAAAGACACTGAAATATTAGGTCTTAGTGTGCTTGTAAGGCTGCAGGTTAGCCTTGATTCAAAAGCCTCAAGATGCTACGTTTGCTCTTACTTATCTTTTTACTGTAAGCTCAAAGTTTCTCCTGTTCTGTTCACAGATGAGAAACTTTGAGGTATAGAATGCGATGAAGTCAAAAGAACCCATGATCGGGAGCTGCAGCTTGGTGCTTAGCCGTCATTTGCTTGGACTCATTTTGCCTGTCCTTTTTATTTTCTATTTATTTGGCATGGTGCAGAGGTGCATTTTCGATGTTAGGACATTCTTAGATCTCTGAGAGGCTTTGAAAATCTCTTTCTTGTCCCCATATATAAGAGCAAAATCCTGATTTGAATTCCATGTGTGTGGCCACACAGAGATGTAAGGGAAATGTGGACTTTGCTGTTCACCTGCTCAAGTTGCTAAGGGGAAGAGATGTGCTCGTTGTGTGCAGCAGGTCTGTATTTCTGCTCTAGAAGTATGCAGGTCCTTAGGAGGATGCTTGAAGAGCAGAAGGAACAAATGGACTTAGATTTATTTTTATATTTTTATTTTTTCTTCTATAAAAGTGGATTTATGAAGTAAAATATTCTCCACCTGTCTTCCAGTAGATCTTCCTAGCTTTTCTTATGAGATTATGGACTGGCAGCTGGACTTTGGCTTTTCCCCACAAGTAAGCTTTAGAGAAGTTGTATGCTAGGGGTCATTTAGTAAATTTGAGATTCAGTGATTCTGAGTTTCCAGACCTTAACCATAAAAAAACCTGTGTGGGCACACTATTCAGAAAGTATATTATCGTTACTGATTAACACAAGCACATATAGAATTTGGCATATAAAATTCATTAGCTCTGGTTTTTTTTATTTGAGGGTTTGAAAAGTATAAAGTAAACTTCACATCAGCAGAAGTTTATCAATGCATTAGGATTTCAGCTGAACATATATTAGGTTTATCTTCATATTTAGAAACACTGCATGCGTATCTTTCTCATGTAGCTGAATCAAAATTACTTATTACACTAGCACAAAAAATTAATTATTCACTGAAAACACTCAAAGAAGGTCTGATTTCTGCCATGAAATATGTTTGCAATTAAAACTTCGGTATCTTATGCCTCCAAAATTTGGTCAGCTGTGCTGTCACTTCCAAAATTCAGCCTGCCTTAGTTTTAAGGTAAATATATCCTACAAAGAAAAAGCAATAAAAAGGTGAAATTAGAAAAGAGCTGTCTTTAAACTTTGGATAGGAAGCTGAAGTAATAAATACTATTGTATAATAGTAAATAAGTATATATCACATTGCTTGAATGTGGTATTAATGTGTATTGCTGATCATGTTAAGCTGCTAAGCAGCCAACTTTGCAATTTAAAATTAAACTCAAATAACCAAGTGTCATTTTGTACTTCGATTCAATATATAAAAAAACCTTTTGGGACTTCATTTACGGATTTGTGTTGGTTAATAGTGGATTTTGCATCTCTAGAACTGATTTTCCACTGAAGAGCAGATGTCTTTCACAGTTTTACTAGGCATATTCAGATTTCACACAGTTTCATGAATTTGTTGCTTCCTTCTGGATCACAGTCATGATTCTTTCAATGCATGTTTCTTTCCTAAAGAAGTGCCTGCTGTGCTGGAGGGGTTGTTAAGATGGTGGTGGTGTGACTTGCACGTAGAGTTCTTTCTTTACAAATGTATTGGCCACACATTTTGAAAACTTGAGAGAACTTATTTCTAAGAAAGCAATTCCATTTAATGTTGTTATGTTGTTGTTGTTTGATTGTTTTTTTTGTGTTGGTTTTGGTTTGGTGGTGGGGTTTTTTTAGACTTGTTTTTGTGCACATATGTAACATTGACTGCTGGAGAGCAGTCCTGACAACGTTACTAGTTATAGGATCTAAATTTTGAGAAGAAATTAAATCTGTCTTACTTGAAGCTTTTTAGTTGCACATGCACTTAAATTCTAATGGGACTAGGTCCCATATCTGTGAGGCCTTAGGCTGTTAAACACACATTTTGACTTTTTTGACAATATTCCAAGATCAGAGAGAATTCTGATCAAATTTGTTTTAACAGATGTCTTATAGATATCTTACATAACACGATGAGAAAGTACATTGATGGTTTGCTGCCTCTTTCAGAAGAGCTTAGGCTGCAAGACATTTTAGCAGGAAAAAATCTTTGATGTCCACATTAAAAGTATCTATTTTCCTTTTCAGTGAAAAATTGTACCCCTTCAAAAACCTCTCCACCCAAAACCTCTACTTTAACCATGCTTCTTACTGAGTCTTTTTGGGGAAAAAAAAAATAATTAAAAAAAAAATCATAAAATGCCTCATTGCTCTGATACTTTTAATTCTTTGTCCCATCTTCTGAAAGGATGAAACTATTTAGTTCTAGTTTCTAGTTTAAAAATCGAACTGTTTTCTCCACTGTTAGTAATTGAGTAAATGATTTGAATATACTGCTCGGTGTCAACTAGCCACATTTTGATGAGACACAGATTTCAAACTTTTTCCTTACACGTAGCTACAGGAATGACATAGTATATCAAAGCTGAACATTATTTTTTCTTATTGTGTTAGACATTTAAGCATTTAAGACTATCACATAAAATGAATTGGTTTAAGTTCAAGGCTAGGTTGACCGAGCCTTGGGTGGCATGGTTTAGTGGGAGGTGTCCCTGCCCATGGCAGGGGGGTTTGAACTAAATGGTCTTAAGGTCCTTTCCAACCCTAACTATTCTATGATTCTATGCATTCCTATTTCTTACAGTTGAGCAGTAATTATCTTAGATGTTGGAGGAGAGACTGGGAAGAGAATGACTGAAACCTTGGAAATGCTGCTGACAGCTTCTTCCATTTGGAATTGCTATACAACAGTAGCAACAAAAACACTCATTTTCCAAACTAGATAAAATAAAATCTGTTTATCTGGCCTATTAAATCTGTGTGCCAAGTTTCAAGCAGATGCAGTTTTAAGCTCAGTAGAAGCTAAATCCTGAAACATTTGGTCTATAAACAAAATGCCGACATCAAATATAGCATTGCTGCTAGACATAGTAATGGTGTGTATATGCTGCATTCACACAAAATAGGGAGATGATTGCTTTTTTGTATGTTGCTTAGGGTTTTTTTTCTTATGTTAGAGTATTAAAACAGATATTAAATTTTATCATTAATGCAGTGCGTGGTCTCTCTTCAAATCCCCTTAATTACAGATTGACTCCAAGGATTACACAGCATGGATTTTAATTTTAACTGAAACAAAAAGAAAAGCTGCTTAAAAATTATTCTTGCTGAGTGACTTGTTGGACCACGAAACAATTTTTAACATCTTTGGGCAAGTGTTGTCAAATTTAAAATATTAGAACAGAGCTAAGTGCACCTTCAAACTCCAATTGTATCATGTCTACTTCCCAAATAAAATGTTTTATTAACTTTGTCCTCACAAAGGAATGTCTGCTTCTTGTATTTTTGTTTTTTCAGTTATTCTTTTGGAGAAAAAGACCCACAGTCTTGCTGAGATGTATTTATGCTTGAAGAAAGTGACATCAGATTTCATATTTCCTTTCTTTGGTAATTTGAGAAAAATTACCAAGCAGAGTTGATGTTGTAGCAGCAACAGCGTATTTCACACCCTTGCGTTGTTTCCCCTCTGACCCCTATCTTTAGGACTTAAGAGCTCCACTCTGAAAACTTTATTCCAGCCTGAAACTTAGAATAGCAGGTCTGAGTCCAGAAACAACATTTTCACAAACTGGGGCCTAATCCAGTAAGCCTCACACAGGCAGCTACTTCTGTGAGTATCTATTATTCATGTGAGTAAAACTTTATGGATCAGTTCATAGTCTGTTTCTCTAGGAGAGCCAGGGGTGGGGGAGGGTGTCCCCATTTCTTAAAATATAAAATCAATTTCCCAATTCATTTCATTAAGTAAAACTAAATTTTTACAGTTAAAGCTTTATTAGTATTTTTTTACAGT
Source organism: Psilopsiagon aymara (assembly GCA_024733675.1). Taxonomy (NCBI): domain Eukaryota; kingdom Metazoa; phylum Chordata; class Aves; order Psittaciformes; family Psittacidae; genus Psilopsiagon; species Psilopsiagon aymara. The sequence continues at coordinate 91,661 of JANRGW010006608.1, read as the reverse complement.
TTTACTGTGTATCTCCTGCTAGTTCTTTAGGACACACAGGGGGAAGGGGGGGAGTAAAGTTGCCCTCCACGGCTGCATCAAATAATAAATGCCCAAAGCTGAGTGTCTGCAACTTCTGTTGAAGTTAGGTGCAGCTGAAAGTGCCCCTTATGTCTCAAAATGTGGATACAAGTTTCTTGCTTCGAAAATCAGCTCCTTTTGTGGCTAAGTAATAACTTCGAATACAAAAGGCTGGAGGAATGAGAAATTAGCTTTTGGCCAGGAGGTCACTGTAGTGCTGAGGGATAAATCTATCATTGCTGTTTCGTGGTAGTTGGTTTGATAAAGTTCCCCTAATTCTGTTAGCTTAAAACATTCTTTCTGAGACGTCTTAGATCTGCAGGTAAATAACACCATTATTTGTATGGGGTGAAATTCTTGCATTTAAAGAGGGTTATTTCAACAAGCATTTCTCTCCTCTTTTTTTAAGCTGTCTCTGAATTGTTGCTATTAGAATGTTCAATGGTTTTCTCTGTTAGAGTACTAGTGTACTTTTTTTAATTGATCAGATAAACCTTATTACTCTGTATTATAGCCAAGCATAAACCCTTCCTATTTTAATAGAAAACTATTTCTAATGAAAATCAATGAACAAGCTAATTTAGACATAATATTGTTCAGACTAATTTGTCCATTGTATTCTCAACTGTATATGATTTTCAAGTCGTGTGCTTAATGCAGAGGCTGGGAATAATAACAAATGAGGCAAAATAGTGACTACGGTTGCTCCTTACAGATTTCTTGCTGTCTTAAGACATGTATGTTAAGAAGAGTGCTTGTGTGTTATTTCTTTTAAGTATGTGGTAGGTAATGCATAGCACCCTCAGTGGCACTGTCTGATGGTAGGAGTTTGTTTATATTCATTGCAGTTGTGTTCTCTTGGCTATATTCAGTAAAGCTTTGAATGTATTACTGGTTATATTTTTAAAAGTGTAAAAAAATAGTTTGTTATTTTTTTGTCAAAAACAAGATAAAATGACCTAAAGGAAATCACAATGACTGATTTTTAATTTTAAGGTTAAATTTTGCAAGTCATCTCCTGAGGCCGGTTTTGTCAGATCATGAACTATTTTGAATGCCCACTGAAGTTAATAGGGGATGAGGAAGCTCGAGGCTGATCAGATGGATCCTTGATAAATAATACTGTCTCTTTACCACACCAGACAAAATCTGGAAAAAAGAAAATCCTGCTTGTGTCTTAACATAAATAAATGTGTGCATGAGCGCTATCTATCTTCTGAATAAAAGATAGATTTGTGTTTGTGTTTGTTTATGTTGGAGTGCGGGACACACTTTAAGTCTGGTGTCTGGTTTTTGAAACCAGGGTGTGTAAGTGTCTTATGTCAAAAAGAAAATCTTTCTGTAATCTGAAGCCTGAGACTGACGGGGAAAAATCATCCTTTACAGTAAGTAAGACTTGATTTTGACGCACATTATCTTTTCAGCAATGTTGTATGTTTGCAATACTTGCTCTTGGAATAGGTGTGAGGGTCATGCTGCTTTGAATATAAAATTTTATAATCTTTTGCTGGATTTTGAACCGGTTTTGCATTTTGGCAGGAAGAGTGTTGCTTGGGCTGTTTCAGTTCTGGTGTAACTGTACCTGTTCAGTTTACTACTATTTTCAGAACTAAATCATAACTTTATTTCATTTTTGTTGATATATTAATTTCTCACCCCCTGCTCCCCACACATCACCTGTGTAAGTGAAGAGTGACTACATAATTTCTGGGGAATTATTCTGCTTTTGCTTTCCATACTTTTTTCTCTAGCTAGTCAGTACTTCATGGCTGTTAAACAGGATGTGCTCTTTCCTGGAACAGCTAATTTACAAGTGAGTACTTTTTCAGTTTTGTGTGTATTCTTGCACAATAATCAAAACCCCAAGGTTTCTCATTTGGTTTGGAGGATTTGTGGCTTTGCTTTTCTTCTTTTTTCTTTTTTTCTATTTTTTTTTTTTAAATGTTTTGGGGGTTTTGGTTTTGTTTTGGGGGTTTTTTTGGTTGTTTTTTTTTGTTTGTTTTTTTTTAACTTATCCTTTATCCATTGGATTAAATCTCTTGTTTAGTTATTGCAAAATCCCCTCGCTATCTTTTTAGTAGAACCTGAATCATGAAAACTGGGTGTCTGCATTACATTTGAGGAAAGAAACATTCAGCTAGAAACATGGTGCTCTCAGGTAAATCAGGGGAAACTGAAAATAAAATAATTGGAGATAGAATGGCTTTTTATTTTATGTGCCTGATTTGGGGATGGCTACATCTAAAAAGGAATGAAAAAATGATCTCTTTGCTTGAGCTTTGCCAAACAATGCTATAATCTCCAAGTTATTTTGAGGTGGTGAAAGGTGAAACATTTGACATGTTCTTTTTGGGCAATGCTTTAAAAAAGGAGAGGGCGGGAAAGAGGCGTTGCCACATCAGAGTTAAGGGTGTTTGTGGTTGTCCGTGACAGCGGCTCCAGTTTTAAAACACCTGTGTTTACTTTCCAGCTTTTCTCAATCGGCCTGAAAGTGGCCTAAGAATGGCACAGGCAGACCTGCAGTGTGGCTGTGTTGCCTTTGCAACACACACAAAAAAAAAAAAAAGAAAAAAAAAAAAAAAAGAAAAAAAAGAAAGGAAAAAAAAGAGCTAAATCTGTTGTCATGCAGCTAATCATTAACAGCACTTTTGTGCCTAGCTGAAAGCATTTTGAACTTTTCTAAATTTCATAGCTATTCTACTGAATAGCGGCTGTATTTTTTTTTTTTCCTAACCTATTAAGCTAAATTTTTATCTTTGCTATTTAATTTTCTAAGAAAAATAAACTCAACTTGGTGTTGGGTTTTGGGATTCTTTAGTGGTAAATAATAAGAAGAAAAAGTGGTATTTTTGTTGTAAAGTGATATTTCATTCTAGTACTTGGAAATACGTGCACCAATGCTGCAGTTAAAAGGCAAAACAAAACAAGTTAAGAAAAAAAGAAAAAGAAAAAGAGGCACAGCCTTCCCTCTGCCACCCTCCCAGAAAAAAAATAAAAAGAAGAGAAACTCTTTTCTGAGTAGAGTTTTGCTTCATAAAATCCCAGTATTTGATGTGTATTTTCTGTAACATGATAGCTTGCATTTTATCATGTAAATATCTTGTCCTGCAGTGTGTTTTAGAGTTAAGTTATGTGTAAAACAGACATCTCTTGAAATATGAGTAATGGACTTAGAATGGGAGTTTTTGTTGTTTAGTTTGTTTTTTTTAAAAGACAGGCTGAGAGATCACATTTTTTCAGTGCATGGATAGAAATTTTAAGATAGGATTTAAGATAGTCATCTGATGAGGCATATTTTGTTACTCCCGCTGCTAATTTATTTATTACTAGCTTTAGAATTTGTTAGCATCCTACAAGCATTTTGGCTTTGTAAGAAAACCTCAGCTGCTTTTTCTAGTATTTTTTAATTGATGTAACATCTCTTCCGCCTTCTGCTCCAGATGACTGACATTCCTGTTTATAAAAGTATGTCTGCTTCATAATTATGTTTGTTTTTTCTTTATGGATCACTCAATATAGGTCAGGTTTTGTTTTCTGGAAGGAGGAGAACAAGCAAAAGAAAATATAGCACTGACACAGGAGTGCAGGTGATTTCTTCCTTAGACTGATCTGCTTTTAGAATTGTGAGTTTAATAGGCAGATCTATGGTCAGTGTATGGGAATGAACTACATGAAACCCCCTAACCAAGATGCATAGTCTAACTGGAGCACAATTATTTTAATATTAATGGGCTAACATAATGACTCAACAGAGCAAACTGGGACATGCCAGTCCCCTTCATATGAGGCACCTCTTAATAAACTGAGAAACTGTACCAGAATAATTGGCCTTTGTGATACATAGCAGAGCAACCCCCTTTTCACAACATTCCCAAGGGGTAGGAAAAGCAGCACAGGTGCATGCTCTGATGAAGCTGCCTTCTGCAGAACACAGCACACGCTCAACCAACTGTAAAAGGAAAGATGCTCAGAAAATATAGCGGATTTTAACATTCCCCCTTTTCAGTGATTCAGCTCGAAAACCTGGAGGTTATTCATCAAATCATCTTTGAACACAGAGAAGAGCTTGTGAACTAGATCCTTGCCTGAGTATCAATACTGTAGTGTCACTGAAATCCACATGGAAGTACTCTTTCCTGTCAGTAAAGGGCATAAGCCAGTGCCCCAGCTAAGAAATGGAGGGCAAAAGAGATCTAAAGAGTTCACAGAATTTATTTCAGGGGCCTGTAATGGTAATTAAATGATATATCTAAAAGACAGGGAAGTTGTCACATTTATTAAATTCCCAGGTGTAGATGTGTTTTAAGAGCAAGCTGGATAATGTCAGTATAGAAAAGGCAAAGAAAAAGCTTTGTGAGTGTAGCATTCTGAAGGCAACATTGAGCTCCTGGTAAGAAAGAGGTAAACAGGTAGCTAATATTCAAAATATGACCATGTGATTTGGATGCCTACCTCTCAAGATTTTTAATCATTTTTAGGTGTCTATCCGACTGAAAGTTTTTTTGAATCCTGCTAAGTACCTGCCTTAAGCTGCTTCAGGACCTCCAAAAATCTGATCATCTGTACACTTTTTGACCTCTCCTGAAATTACTCCCTTCTCCCTGTAAAATCTGATAGTTAAATAAGAGCAAAATTAAAGATGGCAGTTTCCTAAGAGTCAAAACTTTATTTTTTTTCTTTTTGTCCTACTCAACAGTGCGTATCTAACTACAATTTAAATATCATGGATTTTCCTCTCTTCAGATTAGTCAAAGCCTGTGTGCCTTACAAGACTGCTTGTACCATCTTGCTTTTAGTCGCTTTACTCCCTTCTGATCCAGGGGTAAGGAAACATCTTAAAGGTAGAATTCATTTTTGTGAGCCTCAGCACCACCTCTGAGTTTCTAGGGGATATCGCATTCTCAGAAGAGCATACATGCAAGGCAGTAGTACACCTGGTTCTATATGGGCCACATGATGTTGTCCCACCTGGTCTTATTCAAGGTGTCATCCGAGGGAAGCCAAACAGTTTAATTGGCTTGTTTCTAACTATGTCAATATCTGAGATTGCAAAACAATTCTTATTTGTAAACATCATGCAGTGCAGTGGATTTGGTTTCTCCATTCAGTATTTGATTTGGGAAAGTTTCATTCTTGACCACATGATATCAGTGCTGTCACATGATGGACCAAAAACAGTCATTAGTGTGAGCCGGGGGTACTGTAGTAGAAAGTTATCACAGATATGGGGAGAATACATTCATTTCATGAGGACATTGGAAGGAATATGAGGTTGTTATTTGAGGAAAGGTGGTAGGAAGAAAGTAAGAAAGAGAGGTTGAAGATCGGTATTGAACTATTATACTAATAATACTACTTCATTAGTATTATTGGTACCGATCTTGATTTTCATGCTGTTTTTAAAGGGATCCTTTTGCCAAAGGAATTACAGACATTTTAATATCAATATAAAGTTTTTGCTTCTTTTTCTTTTTTTTTTTTTTTGTTTGTTTGGTTGTTTTATATATCAAAATACTGCACATAGTAGCAGAACTACAAATTTCAAATCTATCAAGAGTAGTACAGCCATGGTGAAGAGCTTCAATCAGTTCTCTCTTTTGCTCTTTTTATGCTACATTTAAAGCGATGACATTAAGCCTTGAAGGGGTTTTAACTTATCAAATTAAAGTCTATGCCTTTCATTAGTTTTTAACAGCCTGAGCACTAACTGATCTCTGGCAGTTTTGAGGGGGAGCAGTGAAGATTAAAAGAGATGGTGCTTGAACTAAGTTGTTGATGAAAAGATACTGGCACAAAAAACGCCTGTCATAGATTTTAAACTTATTCACCCTCGTCGTCAAAGATTCCTTCAGTGGCATTTATGACTTGGAAAAAAAAAGAATAATTTTATTTTATTTTTAACAATGCCAGTGAGTCTTATTTTCAGATAGAATCATTTCACTCATTTCTCTTTAGAAGAATAATCTGTTTCATATATCAATATTAAAACTTTTTTACATACCTGTTATTTATACAAGTGCTTCAAAACATATTAAAAAAATCCTAAAAATAAGAAAAAAACAAACAAACAAAAAAAAAACCACACACAAAAAACCCACAGAAATTTGTCGCATAAAAGAAAATGAAAGAAAAAATTATTTTCATATTTTGTTCTGGTCCTTCCACCTTTTGACCTACCACTGAAAAGTACATTGAGCTTTGCATTTTTCTCTTCCACATTTCCATACAAGTTATTACTTCTCTGTTCTCACATTTTAAACTGTACCTTCAATATCACACATCTTTCTTCTATTCCCTATTCTCAAAAATGTTTTCTTTTGTCTTCCCTCATTGTTTTCCTAACTTATCCTTCCTTTTTTTTCAGCCTGGATGTTTGTTTCTTTTTCATCTGTTTCAGCCAGTCAGTGGGGCAACAAGAGCCTGAACACCCCCCAAGACCTTTGTCCTGTGCTAAGAGCTGTACCTAAGATACTGGTATTTTCGCGTATGTTGGCTTTAGTTGTTCTGTGAAGCAGAAAGATTACTTCAGGTCCCCACTAATCAAATGGAAAATGGGTGACATGAGCAAGATGTGAAAAGCTCACTGGTAGCCCCTGGAGAAGTATTGCATTCAAAGTTGACAAATTGCAGGGGATTTAAGGAGTGCATGATAGGGCAAGCAAATGATCTTGCTTTCAGCGAAGTTATTCATCAGAACATTTGCCCTGTCAGGAAGGCAGGTTATTTAGACAATAATCTTGAGTATTGTAACATGTGCACAGTTGTACAGTGTGATCTGCTGTACATGCAAAAAGCTAAGTAGCCGGTTAATCAAGAGTTAACTTCAGTTCCAGCATTTGTGAAGTGAGCATCTTCATTTACTCCCATTTCCCCTGAAACAGTATGTTAACATTTTTCATTACAGGATCATGTGTGCTTTATTTCACAGCATTCCTGCTCCACAGTGTCCGGAGAACAGCTAATCGATATATTTTTTATCTTCTTTGCTCATTATGTTTGCCAATCCCTTGTTTACTGGATACTGTTCAGACCTTTCTCTGAAAACAGAATTTTGAGTAACCATCACTGGGATTTTCTATAGTATTCAATGTTATAAGAACAACATCTTTAATAAACAGTGATTTTGTGTATTCTTGCAGGAGTGTTTTCTTTATGCTTCATCAGGAAAACAAGGCATGAAGAAAATAGAGTCAAAAGTACCCATAAAATTTTACATGGCTATTTGAGACATACAAGACTTTACATGTTAGAATATCTGTCATTCATAAATTCCTAGCATTTAAGGCCAAGACCAGAAGGTAGTTAATGTAATTTAATTGCTCTTCGAAATATCGCAGATCATTGACTTCATCAGTTGTACCTTTAACTGAGCCCAAAATTTGTTTGTGTTTTCTAGAAGGGTATCTAGGTCTGATGTAAAAATTTCAAGAGGTGGAGTTCCCTTTCATATTTCCATTTCCCTTTCATATTTTGTTTTAGTGGTTCAAGTTACCCTTACTCAACTAGATTAGAGATTGTTTCACGTCCTGCATTTTCTATTTATTGAAGGACAATGAGAATCAGCAGCAAAACTAAACTATTCCATTCCTGGTACTTGATTTACCTTGTTCGGAATTAGCACATGTTTCTCTGTAGACCTTTTCTGAGTAAGCATGTCCTCAGGGTTTTTTATAATCTGAACAGAATGCCATTTCCTTTAGTGCTTCCATTACCAGTATGGCTCTTTTCTGCATCTTCTCTGTGTTCTTAAGATCCTTCTGTTTCAGAATGCGGACAGCAAAGCATATGCACTTTTATACTATTGTTTCTCAGCGTCATATGTAAAGTAATGCCATAATTGCTTTGTGGAGATACTACTTTATTGTGCATACACCAAAAAATTACATTTTCACAGTTCTTCCACAGCATTATACTGTTACCTTGTACTGAAGTCCCAAGTCAGTGCTTTTCAGAATATGGTTACTCTGTAAGTGTAGCCTCTGCTCACTGTTCTTAGGTAGTTTTGCATTTGGTCTTGTCAAAATCACTCAATTTGAATACACCTAGCTGCCAAGTGGCCCAGAACATTGTTTCACCATTGTTATTTACTTACTTTGTGTTCATGAACACAAAGTAAGTTCCTAGCCATGCCTACCTGATTGCGAGTAACTGAAGGAATCATTTAGTAAGAATATGCCTAGCACTGATACCTGTGCGATCTTACTAGTATTCTAGTATTACTCAGTAGCAGTTGTCTCGTAATGGTTGTCTCTTGGAACATGGGGTTTTGGTGAGATTTTTAACTGTTAGCCTATTCTGAATCCACTTAAAATTTTTGTTATGTAGTGGTAGTTTTGTATTTTTTTTATCAGATTGTTATGTCTGACAAGTCAAAAACTAACAAATCTGTACAACAACCACTTCTAAACTCATCAAAGAAGGATGATTTGTTTGGCAAGATCTATTTACACAAAAACATGTTGACTGGGAGTAATTATATTCTTTCATTAAAATCTGTATTAACTGAATCCAGTGTTTCACTTATTTGGCCTACTTTTTTAATATTGGCACATTATTAGTGCTTCTCCAGTCTTTGGGAATATCCTAGCATTGTAAGGTTGATTAACAGGGTTCTTCTCTAGCAACCCTGGACCACCTAAAGTGAAAATTGTCTGAATCTGTTAAAGTAAAACTTCTCTCTCCTTGATTTCTAATAAACTTATTAATTCTACATAAACTGTAAGTATATCATCCTGTTTTTTCCGAAGGCAGACCTACTTATATGCTGAATGCTCCTGGGGCTTTTTTATGTTACAGTTTATGGTATAGGTACTCCAAACTTGGAATAGGTTTACACATTCACTGTTCCTCTCATAGTGATAAATCCTTATTATCTGTAGTCCTGCCACTGATGCATTTCTTAACATGATGCCTTTAGCTACTCTTATCAATTGGCATTGCTTCAGAACACCTGCCTTTTAGGATGTGTTTGTACTTGTTTCCTCTGTAGTTTTGTGGCTTTTTATCATATATTTACTTTATTTACTTTCTACCCTGAAAAAAAGGTGTTCTGGTTTTGCTTGTTTGTGAGGTCAGATATGTTTTTATAGCCAACCTTAAAGAACTCCCAGATTTTCTTCCAGTGTGTCTTCTGTCCTTTTTTTCTCCCAGTTTCAGAAGGAGTTTGTATACTTGAGTGTTTCTGTGCAAGTAAAGATGCTGGGTTTTCTTCCCTATGAGGAATTCAGTTGGTTTATTATCACTTGTCTCCAAGTACTTGTTAACCTCCAGTACTGTGATTAACATCTCTTGTGTTATAATGAGATTGTTTACTTCATGCTCATAAATAATATATGGGATTTGAAAGTGTACACGAGTAGTTTAAAATTATCCATAAGACTCCTAGCATATGTCCTAAAATGAAGTTCCCTGTAGCATCATTTTCCTTTCCAAAGACTGTAGATAGGTGCTGAAGAAAAACTCTTCCTGTGCCCTTGTTGATTTGCTGACCAGCAAGTCTTTCTTAGGTTAACGTTAGCTGGCATATTGACCTCTGCATATTCAAGAGCTGTGGTTCTGTGTTGCTGATCACTCTAAAAGGAGTAAGGGCATGGGTTTGGATTTTTTTAAGGTATCGCGTTCCCTTACTGCCTCTTTTATCCTTCCTGTTAATCGGAGATTTTAATATGCCAGTTGTCCACCAGGTTTTAGTAGTGTTGGTTATATAAAATAAACAATTGAAGAGATTTTTTTCATTATATTCTCTGCCACATTTGTTCAACTTGCTCTTTAGGTGCTGAATTTGAGCATGTACCTCATTTGCCTTCCAAATAACCTCCCCTTGTGTTGCTGATTTAATATCCTGGCTGCTCCAGCTAGTTTCCAACTGAGAAGATTAGCCTCCTACTTGTGTGGTGTAGGCCGTCCTGTTCATACAGTCCCTTCTTTCAGTGATGTGCTGTTTCACGGATCAAAATCTGCTTCTTTTCAGTCAGTCATGGACGACAGGCAGAAAATGCAGGAAGTAAACTTTCTCACTTCTGAGAACTGTAGCCACTTACATTTTCATTTTTCTCTTAGCCGTTTTCAGTGCAGTTCAAGCCTTCAGTAATTTCATCTGAGGTCTGATGCGGAGTCCTTATATAGCATTTATGTTCCATCTCCTGTTGACTTCAGTTGCATCTGTGAGTGCATGGTACTTCTGCAGGTTAGACGTGAGGGATTTATCTTGCACAGTCAGAAAAAGGGTAGTATATTGTGAATCCTTCTGAAAACTTTCATGATAAAGTGCCTCTACCGAAGGACAGATAGAGTCCACTACTGCTGAGCAGGGTTCAACTCTGTTACATATGAATTTGCTCTCTTACTGCAGTCCCATTCCAACAACTGCAGCAAAAGAAACGGGAATAAACAAGTAACGGGCTCTGTCACTGGACCGGGATGATTCATGCCCAGGTGTGGTCCACCCCAAGCAACAGTTAGGAAGAAGCTTGGGAAAAAAACAGTCATACAGTTAAAAGTAGCATCATGATGCATTGCACTTGTAACCTTACCTGTGGTGTTTCCTAATATCTCTGTGCTTGACTTCCTGATATTATGAATGTCCTGCCAAGGAAGGACTTACCCAGCTTTAGCTGCCACCTGTCAGGGCTCCATTTATAGTCAATACAAGGCAGTTGATCTTTCCTAAAAATAAATGCAGAAGATAGGTGATAAGTACTTTGGAAGTGGCTGATTTACTTAAACTGTAGATGGCTCAAGTGAGGGGAAAGAAATGGCATCATTTCTCTGTGTGTGTAATTATTCACATAGGTCTGTGGAAAGGTGCACTTATAGATGGGTTTAGGTGTATGTTACCCATATACATTCATATATGTGTATATATACACAGTGTCAGCATGTAGCTGCACATAGTACTGTTTCTTTTCTACTTATAGTACTTCAAAATAAATCTTAGATTAAGCCTCACATGTGTTAAAGTTGCATTTTTGAACTGAGCTACTGAATTTGGACCAAGTCTTAATTTGCTTTATTAGTCACTGATGAGAGTTAGTAGTCCTGTCCCCAAGATCATCTCAATAAAAGTGTGCTATATGTATGGCAGTGATATGGAGGTGACTTACCCTCTTCATAAAGAGTGGCTCCCTCAACTTCCAATGAGCTCAGAACTTCTCAAGGTGTGGTGTGTTTAATAGGCTTCTGACGAAAGTTTGGTAATGCATTGTACAGTGAGAGGTTGTCCAACTTCCATCCTTCATTGTTTATAATGAAAAAGAGTAAAGATGTGTTCCCTGCATATCCAGGGGTATGTTTATTTTTTCCCTTAATCAGTTGCTAATGACATCTAGTTTTCTAAGATACATGTTTAGGAGATTAGGCTAACCTTGAAACAGATCCCTTAGCATTGTCCTCTCCTTCTTGTATGCAAAACAATGAAGTGTAAAGCCATCACTTACTTTCCTAACAAAATTTTCTTCGTAAATGTAAATTCTTAAAATGCATGTTGGCATAGGAAATTTTTCTAGTCAATATTCCTGATTTAATCTTCAGTCCTTAGTAGTGTTACTTATTTTCTTCCTGTGGAATAATAACTGCAAAGTGTGTATGCTACAATTATGCTGTAGAAAAGATTATTAATGGTTAGTTTAAATTATTGTGAGGTTTTTTACAAATTTTTGGAAAGTTACATTTTTTTATAGTAGTGTTGTTCAGTGGAGTAATAGTGGAATATCAAGATATTTTATTAACAAATATACTTTGGATTTCTGAATCAATATTTACTTACTGTGTTTTTTTATACTAATCTGTGAAGTTTATTATTGATGCTAGCAGTTGGATTCATTGTTTGTAGCAAGAAATATTTTAACTGAAATGCCTAGCAAGTGTTCCTGACCATAGTTCTCAAAAATATGGTATAAGAAGGGTTACCAAAAAAATCCTTAAAAATAATATGTCTGTGAAATAAAGATTTTTGACGAGAATAGGGTAAGCTATTAACTCAGTCAAAGGTTACCTACAGTTGAAAAAACATTGATGATTACAGATCTCTGAGGTAGCAGTTGATCTAGGAGAGATAGAAAATTTGTTTTATTTAAAGCAGAGAAACCGGCAATTCAAATGCACTCTGGTTGATGTAAAAAGTACGACTTTTGTGGAAAGTTATATACCACCTAAATGCTGGATAAAGTTCTCAGTCTTCTCCAGAATACCACAGTGCAGTAAATTAAAAAGAAATCTAAGTTTTATAATATGTTGTATTTTAAATCTGTGTCACACCGTGAAGCCTCAGCAGACAGTCTGAGTATTAAATAATACTGCTTTGACTGTAGAAGTATCATTTTCTTGAAGCCTGAAAGCTTAATTAATCTTTGTAGGAAATAAGAAGTTCATTAATTCTTTCCAACAGTGACAACTTGTTACTGACTAGGACAGAAAGAAGTCCCTTACCCCTACAGAACTTATTATGTCAACTCCAGTGAACTGTACATTTTCTTATGACATAATTTTGACAGTTGTAGTTCATGCTTATTTACATTTCATAAATTATTAATGACTCTTTGCTAGAAGATTTTTTTTTTTATATTTTCAAAAAAACATGGCCTGTTGATTTCATCTCCATTCAGCTGCTGTTAATTTATCCCTAAGAGGTGGTATGAATTAGAACTTTCTTTCCCCTCAAGAGGTGCAGCATACCTGGATTTCCATCTTTAAGAAATGGTGGGGCTTCAGTGTATCATCACAAACCATGAACTGGCTACCAACGTGACTGGAAAACAATTGGGTTTGGGGCTAAACTTGCACATTCTTTAATTTTGTGAGTATGCTCTTTTGGAGTATTTGATTTTAGCATATGAGTTATTCATTTCATTAACTCTGACACTTGAATTAAATTTAGAGAATATGTTTTGTAGAAAACAGTTTCATTTTACCAGCTGCCAGAGTTCTGGGCAAAGGGCAAAGCAATATTGGTATAAATAAAAGAGTGATAATTCATAGATTTTAATATAAAAATCAAAAGTTGGACATATTATGAAATACAGAAAAAACATGATTTGAGGAAACAAATCTTGATTTCTTAATATTTAACTTTCCTTCTCAAAAGTTTTTCCTGGTGCTTTGACTTCTAGCAGTAGTAGTGGTGAATATTAAGGTAGCAGTCCATTTCACCTGAGGCTGTTGATCATTTAGTCATCCGAAACAGCTTCTTCTAAACAGTGTCTCTAGGATGTAGTTCCTCCCTCCAAAGGGAGTGGTCTTTAGTTAGATTATGTAAATTAAGAAATTCATTCATTATCACTGCATTGCTAATTCCTGCTTTAACCTGCAGAACCAGGAATTGCACTGTGGTTTTCCTGCATGCAGCAAACATGAGAAGCCGCCGTTCCTGTGTTTGCTTTAGTTTCTTGGGGAAATTGAATGAATGTAGATTCAAATCAGTGGGGGATTTGTTTGTCAAATTTTGCAAATCAGGCTGCAGAAAATGGAGTTTTACAAGCCCTATTCAGCAGTCTAAGGTATCAAACTTGCTTCAGTTTTCAATATAATGTTCATGCTGACTCTTTCAATCTTAATTTTGATTGATTACTTACCAGCAGAAGTTTATACTGAAATCTTTCCTTTGTCCTCTTTATCCCTTGCTCACCTCTTCATTCTTTCCATGTCAATTATTAACATTGTGACGTTACTTGTTGCTGCAGTAACTTTGTTTCAATGCAGCTGTTGCCAGGTTAATTTTCTTCAGCGCTTGATTGTCACATACAAAAAGATATTATTAGATATCAGAAAAGTTTTGTTTCGGGCAGCAGCCCTCAGCTTTATAGTCTTATGAAACTGGCCTGTGTTTTCTCTAGATGTTTCATATGAAAACAAAATACAAGGGAAAATGCACTCTGTTGTTTTCAGGTTATGTATGGTAGGTTTTGTTAGGAAGATAGGTACCAGGATATTGAAACATATTAGATTAAATTCCCAGGGACAGATTTGCTGTGGCCCTGGTGCAGTAGAGGTTTACAAGGGGCTCAGCAGACAGAATCTGTCCAATTCATGTGTTAATTCAGATTTTCTTAGGTCTGTTTTTTTGGCTGGGAAGTGTTGCTGTAATTAGATGGTGAGTCTGGTGAAGCTGCGTGTTACCAGACTGTGACTGTTGCAAGACACAGGACCAAAGTCCAGGTGCTTTCAGCTCTCTGACAGCATGCCATTGGCAGCACAGTACACACCCTGAGGTGCTTTTCTGCACTTAGAGTAGGGGCTGGTGGTTAATTCTGCAGAAACGGACTTCCAGTTGTGACTAATTCATGGGTTTGAACTGGTCATCCTAACTGCAGGATTTAGGCAGCAGAGGCCCTTGCCACATATATGCAGTTTGAAAGTTTCCTAAAGTGTCCGTTGGCTGAGGCGAAACAACCTTTACTGTCATTTTCTGTTTCGAAGCTTCAAGTTCCTGCTTGATTTGTGGTAGTTTCTGCCATGGAAACCCATCCAGAACATCAGCTCTGAAGAATTTCCTGATTTCTATCCCAAATTTAGTTAGTATCTTTCCACATTAGATATAAACCTTTCTTCAGATCTCTTCCTAAGGCAGAGGAGCTCTGTACTGCTCATTGCTCATATTAGTTCCTCGTTGGCACAGTCTAAATGTTAACTTTCCAATGGTAGTCCAAAGCAGAGTGAGATCAAAATTAAATAGCTTTCCTCTCTCCCCAAGTCCCCCTTCTCCCCCCTCCCCCCAACTCATTCATGGATGAAAAACAAAAGGCAAAGAGCCAAGTTTCACCTTCCGGGGAAAAACCCAGTGTGACAGCCTGAAAACACTGCAAGGGTAGAGAGGAGCAGCTGGAGAAATTAAGAAAGAATGAAAAGTAAATGAAAAGTGGTTGCTTAAAACCATTCCTTCTCCTTCCTTTTTCCATCATTTTTAGCACTCTTCTGAAAGCAGAAAACTGATTAGGTGCAAGTTCTCTTTTTTTTTTTTAATAGCATGCTGTGGATTCCCTTTAATAGATGTGAGGATGTGTATACAGGATCCATGTAATTTTTCCTGCTATAATGGGTGGGGTTTTGGTTTTGGGGTTGGTTTTTTTTTTGAGTCTGAGTGGGAACAGAGAAGTGCATTGTTTTGCTTTATTATGAAATATAAAATGATATATCCTGCCATGTACCTTTCTTAAAACATAGGATGCCATGAGATTATGATGCATTCTTAACCATCCCTGTTGTCGAAACTTTGGCAAGTTGATTTTTTTGCATGTCCCTTAAAATGTTGGTAGTTCCTGTTAATTGCCCCAGTGCCTACTGATGAGCCCAGAACTGATTGTCGAGCTTCCCTACTTAAAGCTCAGAGAGCAAGCTGCTTATGATGACCCAACAGAGATATAAGGGAGGTCTATGAAAGGGAGAGTATTCAACCAGCCTTAATCCTTGTTTTCAGTAAGGCAGTGTCTTTAAGTGCAGACTAATTAGTGAATAGACATGGTTGTAGATTCGTGTAGACATATCTTTTGTTGGCTTGAGATGAACTGAGCAGCTAATAAAAATGGTTTAAAATCTCTGCTTTCTTTACTTTTAGTGCACTTTAATAGGGTATGGAAATGAGAAAACATAAATCAGAGCAGGTGCAAAAGTAAATATAAGTCATCTGACTACCTATGTTGGTATATTCCATTTAGATATTAGCAGTTACGCTGTGGCTCCCATTTGTGGAAGTCTGGCCCCATGGTTTTCAAACAACTATTCATTTTATAACCTCTGACATATGTCAATACTAAAAAAGCATGCCTTTTTTTTTTTTTTTTCCTATTACAGTAATGTATTATGCAAGCGTTACTTTGCATTTAAATAGTATGTTAAAGTCATCAATCACAAAGTGATAGATCAAGATAAACAGTTCTCCCATTTTAGCGCCAGGGAAACTGAATTCCAAGAAGTGAAGTGAATTTCCTTAAGAACTGATGGCATGCCTGAGACTAGAACCTAACTTTCTAGTGGGGTGGACCCCATCTTTAATCATTTGTTTATGATATCTCATTACATGTTGTATAATAAGATTTCAAGCAATTAGGAATAACCATCTGTACATTCTGAAAAGTCAGTTACGGTAAAGTTGAATGCAAGGAAACGCATATGGGGAAACTGAGTTAACAATGAAAGACGTGTAGTCATAGTCACCTGAAAGAGAAAGCGTTCCTTAAAGATCGGCAAGGTATTTGAAATGTAGTAAGTGGGTAAAAATAGTTAATAAAAAAAATAAATAAAAAGATTGTGGGGTTTTTTTTCTAGTTGTATTCCCCCTATTATTTGCATATGACTTGACCTTGACACAGTGAAGATAGGAAGCAAACAACTTACTTTTCTATTTTCTAAATTAACACAAATTCCAGTGATATTCAATAGCAGTACCTTAGTTATTGAAGCACATAACCTTTTTGCTGCCTTTATCACCTGTTTTATCGATAGGAGATAATTACGGCAAAGCAGCTGGCTGTTGGTTTTAGAGAGCATCAATTGTTCTCCTGTCCCAGCTGTTGGCTAATAAGGACAGTCAACACATCTGTTTCAACAGCTGGTAATTAACAAAAGCCTAATTGCTGCAACTCTTTTAACAACAAATGTATGAAAGAGTAGGGATGTGGAGGAATATTATTTACTCTGTGCTCTGCACTTTCTGTGACCAGTTTCTTTTTTCTCTTTCTTTTTCTACTTTGAACACCACTGCCTTTGTCTGGCACATTGAATGGCAGGGGAACACAATATGGTAATCCAGAGCTTAAGTTTTTCAGATCTTTGTTGGTGCTTCTTATTGCAACATTTCTTTGCTAAGTTGCAAGATAAAATGGATCAAAAGCATTTTGTGAAGTTTCATACAACAGCTACAATCCACAGCAGTATGCCAATGCAATAGGGCTGCCAATCCAGCAGCCTCCAAAAGAAAGTAATGGGTTTCCTCATTTGTGTATGAGTTTAGCCACCCTACATCCTTTCCCAAAAAAACAGTGTCATCATTCTGAAAGTGGCAGGGTTTTAAAGAATTTTATTACTGCTCTTCAGATCCTTTGCAAAATTTGTTGCACAGTGTTTTTTCATTCTCTGATGAAACCTGCATACATTGGTCAGTTTTAAAGTAAATGCCAGGTGACACCTTGCACTGCACAAATATCTCATCATTTTATCATTACAGAATTGGCGAGGGTTCTGCACAATGCTTGGCTAAATATCTGCATTTGTAGTATCAGTCAGCAAACAAAAAGTCAAAGACATTTCCCTTAATTAGACTTATTCTATGTGTTATCTTTGTGTACGGTGCACATATAATTGGAATACTCATTATTAAAGAGAGGGAATGCATGTATACAAATACAGGGAAATGTTAATCCCATTGAAGTCAACAGTGACCTTCTGTTGGCTTCAATGGGTCAGGATTTTCCCTGCAAAACCAAATTTTCTTAAAAGCTGGAAATGAATTTGGCATTCATTGTGTTACGCATGAAAAGAAAGTGTTCAAGTATTATGCAAGTCAGGCATGTATTGTGGATTGTGTGAATGACTGAGTCAATAAAAATTTCTAAGAAATATCATTTAAAGGTGACGATAAACTGATGATGAAAAAAATGTGATTCTTTGCTAAAAGTCAAGATCACTTGGTTAAACTTGTCTCACTAATATTTTAGCTGGCAAATATTTCTGTACACTGAGTTCTTAATTGTCTGCTGGGTATGTTGAAAGGTATATAAGAAATTCTACCCAAGTGCTTGCCATTGACAGAATACAAATTGCATAATTAAAAAATATTCTGACAAGACAAGTTCGGTTCAGCAGGTGTTCAAGTGAAGAAACGTATAATAGGTCCAATGAAAAAGTATAAGATACGCTTTGAACAAGTGAAAACAAAAGCATTGGCTAAAATTCTAACTGTAAGGTGGTAACGTAGAGACATGTTTGGTGTCTGGGTTTATCAAAGCATGATTTTTGTACACAATATTTGGTGATTGAAATGGTTTCTTTTGTCTCGCTCAAAAAAGAGAAAAATACACCTGCATTAGATTATACTGTGGAAACTTGCTGGCGTATTTGGTAGCTGACAAAAATATTTGTCTTCTCTGTGGATTATTTTGTTTTATTTTGCGAATTATGATGTTAAAGAAAATGACTGTGGGTAAAGTATCACTCTGCTCATTCCCTTTCCTTCCTCTTCCTTCCTCTGAAGATTACAAGAATTGTCAGATATGCATGCAACTACCTTTTTTTCCAGTTGAAATGTAGTTGTGTGTTCAGGACTGTTGGACAGAGCCTTGGGTGGCACGGTTTAGTGGGAGGCATCCCTGCCCATGGCAGGGGGGTTGGAACTAGATGATGTTAAGGTCCTTTCCAACCTAACTATTCTATGGTTCTATGAGTCTGAGTTGCAACAGAAATTTAGACATGTTCTGCAACTATGCACCAAAACTTAGATAGGAAGTGAAAAGAATGTTTTTGCCTACAACAAAGAATCTAATCAGACAGGTCTGGGGAAATGTGATTACATCATATAAAATTTAGTGAATAGATTTTTGCAGAAAGGAACAGAAATCTTTAACATCAGAACATACTTTTGGGACCTGAGTGAAGGTAACTCTCTTATATCAACAGATCTCATCAAACAGTATAGCCTCCATAACAGTACATGGAGGTGTCTATCAGCTGCTGATTCAATAGGAAGGTGCCATCTATCAAATCTTCTGTACTTTTTCCATCAGATAAGATGGTTCTTATAAAGACTTAAATGTATGTTCTCATAAACACCTCTATTTGCTTTTCTTTAATTTTAAATCCTTAGTCTGAGTTCTACTTTTATGGAAAACATTGCAATAAGATTGTGGAGAAACAAAGATTCAGCAAGTTGCTCTGGTCAAAGTCAGCACAAGCTATGCAGACTCAGTATGATTGATCCTTTTTACACATCAAGAATTACACAGATTGAAAGTGAAACTGTTTAAAATTACCTGTTGAGGATCCTCTCGTCACAGGATATATGGTGGTAGCTTGTTCATAGTGTCTTTGAAATTCACAGTCACCCCAGCTGCACAAGTGGCTCAAGGTAGTGAAGCCTGCAGCCAGCCTTAGGAACAGGCATTTTTTCCCAAGGAAGAAAGTGCTACATACAATATTAATCCAACCAGAGAAGGAACGTAAATTTTCTTGCTTTATTGTCTGATCAGAACTTCAGATATCAAAAGAAAAGTAATAATAACAGGCTTGCCTGATTCAAAGTTGTTTTGAGCATTTCTTGGTAGTTAAGATCTGCACGTCAGTGTGGGGCATATACTCATGGACTTATTCCTATTTTTCCTGCTAACATATACGTTTATTCAGTAGTGATTTATTCTTTTCCGGAGTGCAACAGTTGCTGTTGAACTCACCACTTTGATTCTGAATTTCTGTGTCTACAAAAATATCAGATAAATTTGATTGTGTATACCTGTCAGTAATTTATTTTACATAAAGTGAAGACCACAACGTGAAATACCAAATATTAACTCCAGCTCTTCCCTGCCTTTGCTTCCAAACCCTGGAAGAGTTATGGGCTGAATCCATCCCACTGAAGTCACTGGGACAATGAATTTTTCATAATCCTATGGCATTTATAAAAGGTTTGTAGTTTAATCCTGATAGTGGGATTAGACACTACTACCTTCTGCAGAAGTACTGTCTGTCAAGAGGTAATAGTAGTTCTGTTTATTTGTGTGAAAGGTTATAATTTGGAGTGTATTATCACTTAGCATCAATTATGAGCTTTGAAGCATAAACTGTTAACTCCTTTTTGCTCAAGTTACTGCCTTGCATGGTTTTTTTTTTTTTTTTTTTTTTTTCTGCATGAAAGATCTCATTTTTTCTTCTGGAAAAGAGACTTGTGAAATGTTGCAGTGTCTCAGTTGGAGTGGTGTCACACTGAAATCAGGGGTAAGGAACTGTAATAATGTCTCATTACAGAGAAGCCAAAGGGTAAACAAGTTCAAACATCAGTGGAAGGGCATGGCCAATGGCTGGTTAAAGTTTAAAGCCAAGGACTTGACTATAAGGGGGAGTCTGCAATAGAGCTTGAGCAGTAAAGTAAGGTTAGAAAGATTTACCCAGGCAAGAATTACTTCTGCATCGCTGGAGTGGAGCTGTGGGTGACCCCTGTTGAACAGTCAAGAGTGCCTCGACAGCCTACTGGGAGTGAGAGAACTAAATTGTCAGTCAAACTCATATGCATCTAGTTTGTCAATCTTGGTCAGGTTTATTAAGCTTTTATTAGTTAAGAAGATCAATAATCTGTATCTACTGTAGTAACTAAAATAGGATCAGGGCACAGGCTTGCACATTGGCATGCAACTATCTGTGCTTTTTGTTGGAAAGCTTCCTGGCAGGGTTTTAACCCACTTTCCTGGACAATGCCTTTGAAAAATACTGTGTACCAGGGCCTGTTCCCCTTTGGCAATCCAGTATTAGTAGCCCTTCCTTTTAGGGGTGGATAGAAGAGAACTTTTGACATGGTAACACAAGGCCGGTCATGCCAGTAGATCTCAAGACCAGGCCATGGTTCCTGGATGATTTTTTTTAGCAATAGAGGTGATTTCTGCGGTCAATTTGGGGTCTGTTAGTGAAGCCTGAAAATGTACCAGCCAGAGAGCCCTGAAAGCACACACAGTTTCTGGCTGCAGTGCAGATAAAACATGTCTGGCTGTAACATGAACTTTCTTCTGTTCTTCTGCCAATTCAGTTCCACCCCGAACTGGATAGGACACTTTTGGGGCTGAGGGGAATGTTGTTTTTATTGAATAGGGTCTTTGTTACCATAAAGCTTCTGAGACAACATTACAACACTACCTTTTGGATCCTGTGCTGACGACTTGCTGTTTGTGGCAGATACTGACTCGATATCCTAAGTGTCCAAAGTCAGTTGCTTGGACAACAGGTTTACTGTGGGTGCTGACATTTGAAGCTTTCCCAGGCTAATCTGCCAGCAGGTCTCAGACACTACCTGGAAGGCTTCTTCAGCTCACTACAGCCTACATAGTCATTTCCTTCTTAATTTCCCCTAAGAAGATTGCCAGTAAAGCTTGTTATATAGTGTAATAGTCTTCATGGTGCGTGTGAAACAGTTCACATCTCTGAGTTGAGGGAAACGTGTTTGTTACTAAAGTAGACCAGAGAGGTTTTTTCTTCCTTGTTGTAAGATTATGTTTGATAACCTGGTCTGCCTTTGAAGGGAGAAAATCCCTTTTTAGTCCAGTTACCTCTGCAGCTGTAAAAGGGGATGTAAGAAGGCTTCTTCAGATAAATCGTATACACCATGCATAAAACAACGTGCTTTATTTTCCCTTCAAATACGACAGATTTCTCTGTATTGCTGATGTGTTCCTATTGTTTATTTGAATTTGCATCTTTCCAACTGATTTTTAGATCAGAAGCAAAATGTCTGACATCACCAAGGCCAAACCTGAATTACAGAACATGGAGAAATGTGACCTTTTTTAATCTGAGACGTGAAGGGATTAACTTACTTCTGTTATTTTCATATAGCTTCTAAAGCCATAGCTACTATACAGAAATAACTGTTCTGAATGGCTTTTTCCTCCTCTGTTAAAACAATGTCTTCTTGATTGTTTTATTTGTATTTTCTTTTCAGTGTGCATCATGGTTTAGTAGAAAGAAAAATATCTACCTATTTGCATATGAAGACCTAAATACTTGCTACTTAAAATTGCCTCTCCACCTTGTGTTCTTGATAAAATACCTCCTACAAAAAGGTCAGCATCTCTACACATGACAATTGTTTATGTGCAAAGCTCAATCCAGCTATGAGTGTATTTTGGAGATGTCATCTTAGAAAGTTTTCTGGAGTCTTTTTGTTGTCACTAAGTTTATACGTTACCTGAAATAAGCTTTGTGGTATCTTCAAGTAGTTATCCGTATGCACATTGTAAGCATGTACTGTGGTATCTCTAGGGTTTTTAGCAAACAAATTAAAATCAGAAATAAAACCTTGACCCTGGGAAGTCAGTTAGTTTTGGGTCAACCTCACAGGGGCAGAATTTCAAATTAATCTTACTCACTCCATGAATCATTCTTTATAATAAAATGGTTCCATGTATTAGTCTCACACAATCATCACATGCCTTGCATTGTCCTTTGAGTAGCTAATTTTTCCTGCAATTTCAATATAGTGTATATTCCTTGGAAGAAGTATGGGATGTTACAAAATAGTACTGCAGATGATGAACAAACTTTGTATCAACATCATATTTATGGTTAGATGATCAAATTCTTAATTCTCACTGAAGATATCATGAGCATTTCATGCAGACACTTTCTTGCATAATGTGATAATGGGCCGAATCTGCCTGTAATATGTGCTCATTTGGGCACATCAATTGGTGAAGCTTGTCAAATACTGCTGGTACAGCGCATGCTTCCCAGTGTGATGTGACCATGCAGTACAAGAATAAGAGTTTCACATCTTGGACAGAAGGGTTCAACCAGTATTGCTTTAAGATAATTAGTAGATATTAAGTTTGCTCTTATTGTAATAAAATGAACCAGATGTGAACCTGGTCTGGGCAAAAATACTATTGGAGCCTTACATTTTTTTTAACAGGCAATAAAAAGTTATTGGTTGATTTTCTTTTTTCCCCTGATTGTACAATCTGCATAATATTTATTGTGGCCAGTTGCTGTCATCCCAGTCACTACGGAACCTCTCAGAAATGAGTGACCGTACAAGCAATATTCATATGTTATGATCATGTATTCTTATTGCAGAATTTGTGTTGTGATGAAGACAAGAGTCTGGACCCCAGATAGCCAGTTCACTGAGAAGCTCCCTAAAAATACTGAATTAGGGATAGTGTAAAGACTGAGTTGGGAAAGGGGGCATTAGATAGACTTGCAGTACAACATTTCTTAAAAATGAGAGTTCCATTTCAGAATAAAAGGGAGATTAGGGGGTTACTATTTGTAATTCCAGTAAGACAAAACATTAAGACTTTAGTTGTAAAGTAACTGAGAAAGATGCACTTATAAGTACTGAAAAGCCAGTGTTGATGCACTCACATCATAGGTGAAACCCCTGATTTCAGCTCCCTGATCCAAGTTGGGCACCCTTAAACATTTGATGGCTGAGTTGTGGAGTTAGTCTCCTTTCCCATGATGCATCCTCTGTCTGGATTTGTTTTTCACATACTTAGCAGTTTGATAAAAACTTATTTGTGCCAGTTCCATAGAGAGGACATAAACCAATGGAAATCACCAGAAACTTGAGTAATTCACAAGACTTCAGAGCAGAGAGGTATTCTTGCTGGTGGGATTCTGCTGTTTCCAGAGTGAGTTAAAACAAAGACTGGAACTCAACATTACATTTCTGCATCCAAAAAAAATAACTAATTATATGGCTGGAGAGGAGTTCTTTCTCCTGTCAGAAATTCTGCCTGACATTCCTCAGAAATATTTCCATCTAAACCAATGCATCTTCGCAAGGCATTATTGTCCCAGTGAAACAATGCTTTTTATTAAAAAAAAAAAAAAAAGTTTCAGAAAAATTTCATTAACTGATATTTATTCTGACCAACACTAGTATTAGATTGTAGAGTAAAATCTTATTATGGTTAATTGTTTGATCCTGATGCAAACTCATAAAGGTCATGTTTGCTGTTGAGATCCCATTCCTTTGTGCTCAGAGGGAATGTCAAAATGGGTGTGGTTGTGGCAGTGTGTTGGGGGAAGCTGTGGCTTAAAGGCTGTTAGTGTTCCCACCACCCCCAGTTACCCTGAAATTCACACCCGCAAACAACCTATAGCCAGTTCTGCAGGGTAGATTTTTAAGCTGTAGTTATCTTCCACAGCAGCTCAGGTCCATCAGGAATCAGTATTATAGTTCCTTGATTTACTCGAAGATAGGCTTACTAAAAACTATTTCTATCAGAAAATCGTGTGTTAAGAAACAATTTTTCATTAATTTCTAATGATTTCAGTTAGTATTCCAAACTTTTCAATTTATCTCCCAGAGGTGTTATTTGGTCAATATTGGAAACTGCTTTTCAAATTTCAAATATTTAACATGAAGCTTTAATTTTGCAATTTAAATTTGGATTTATTATTGTTAATGATGTCTTTCATAATTTGTTAATAATTTATAACATCTACTACTAGAGTACAGTTCTAATTTTCACTTTTCATTTTTAAAATCGTCAAGGGCAGCTGGCACTAAAATGCAAGTGAAACACTTTATCTAATTTTCTAGGTCAGTGTGTCCCCTGTTTGCATTGTAATGAAAGTTTGACACATTAGCACTGTGATATAAAAAACAAGGAGATCACTTATTGTGTTTAACATTGGTGTGCAAGGCATTTTGAGTCCCCTCGTGTTAGCTGGAGTCCTTTTCTTGACCCTGAAAACCTCTGATCCCCTAATTAATAAAGCAAGTGCTTATATTCTTTTCTTGATCAAAGCATCACCTGCTTTTTTTGGTGGTGGAACAGTCTGATATGTTGACACTCTGGTACAGAAAATAAGATGAACTGTTGTAATCTACACTAAGGAGCGGCTGCTAATGTAAAAATAACAGAATGATTAGAAGCTGGATGTCATAATGTGTCACAGGATGACCCACTCCATCATGTGGTACGTGCTTCTCTTAGTGACGTGATGTGTAAAATGTAAAAGCACTAAAAATAGTGTAAAATAAAATATTTCTTCAATAGGTTTAAAACTTTTTTTCCAGAGGGTTTTTTGGTTTGTTTTTTTGTTTTTTTTTTTTTTGTTCTTGCTTGTTCATTCTAATTCAGCATGAAAGAAACCTTTGTGTTGCCCTCCTAGTCTCCTGCTGCCCGGGAAAGATACCCGACCTCTTGCTGTCCACCTGACCTGCTAATATCAACAGAAACTTACTTCTGCACCTTAAGAAATGGGGCAATTCTCAGTTGTACATTTGTGGCTGGATTCCATTTCAGACTCCAGATAAAATAGAACCAAAGGAGCAGAAAGACACTTTACTGCCATCTTTGCATATTATACAGCTCTACTCAGTATAAATGAGTTCATAAATTGCAGAAATTACCTTTGAGGGTCTCCAGAATCTCCATCCGGCTTTCTTCTAATCCATAGGAATATCCTGGATCAGTAGCAGGAAAACCTGTTGATAGCAACTCTGACTGAGTTAAGGAATCTTGCATGTTTACACGCATCTCAGTCAAGGTCGTAGAAAATGCTTTGGTTGGAAAGGGTATCAGTTCTAATTGGAATGATTATAATCACAGTAAGAATAATTCTTATTAACTCTTAGAGTTTACTTCTAAAGCAAGAAAGTTATATTTTAGAAAACAGATACAAAGACAAATGAAAATTGCCAGAGGTTAAGTTAAATTGGCCTTTGAAAGGACATTAAAGCAAACAATAGTGTCACGACTGAAATGAGAACAAGGAAAGAGGAAATTTGCCATCACTCTGAGAATGGCATAGAGATCAAAGATAATCCAGATCTGTGTGATTTTATTTTTTTTTTTTCTTAGCATTGGGCCGTGTTGATGTCAACTACAAGGACAGGAGTTAAGAAAAGTGAATGTATGAAAATAGAATACATTCTAGCCGTCCAGCAGATTATTGTGTTCAGACTGGGATAATGGAAGGGTTCTATCCCCAGTTCTGAAAGAGCTTACACCTGAAACTACAAGAATGATAGTAAAGATTTTAAATAAATCCTGAGGCTGTTTATTACAGTGTTTATTAGAGGCTGTTTATTACTGCATATTACAGTGTAATATGACAGGGAATTAGCAGAGGCAGCATCTATATTTAGAAGGGCAAAGAAACAGAATTCTGACAATTGTAGACCAGTTAGTCTTTATTATGAAGCTTCAGATTAAATTTGGGAGGAAAATGATTTTAAAGCATAGATCCATCAACAGTGGATTGAAGTACAACTTTCACCCAAGTAAGATCATGCAAGAATTCTTCTTTGGTATGATAACTGGCTATTTAGACAAGGAAACTTGTTAAATATAAGCTAACACATAAGCTTCATGTGGTGCCATATGGAAAATTATTTGTTACGGTGGAAAATATGTATATTGTTATTTTACAAGCACGCACAAGCTTCATGTGGGAAACACTGCTTGGTGCTAACTGGGTTTACCTAGCATCTCTTGTTTGGAAGGATGGGTATGTTGAGGTCATGTCTGTCTGCAAAATTTCATGTACCCATGAAAGAGATGAGGGATTAGTCAAAGGCAATAAGGAACTAGTTAGCAGGAAGGCAATAGCAAACATCTTTGAAAGGAGAAACGTTAAGGTCCAAGGATTTCAGTAGTGGAATTTCACTCCAATTTCTCACCAGTTGGTGCTGAACCAGTTTTCTTTGATGCTGTCATTGAGAACCTTTGGTATAAAGAGCAACAGTGTACCAATAAAATTGCTTGATGATACAGAGCTGGGAGATGTTATTAATACAAAGTGGAGACATTATTCAAATAAAGTTCAAGCTATCTTGTAGAAAGATTGGAATGGCCTCAAGTACTGGAAAAATGAAAGCAGTGGGATGGAATTCTGTGGTACCAAGTGTAAGGTATCATTGTTCCAGTGTAAATAAGAATTTCCACTGTTAGCTGGGTAATACCAGTGGGCAGGAGAGCAGACATGTATCAGGGGGTGACTGTGAGCAAAAGGGATGCAAGAATGTATCACATAATATATTTCCACCAGAGTTAGGGCATGCTGCTAACAGAGTACTGATGAGAGATGCATTTGAATTGATCAGGAAAATACAGAGGTTGCTTACTGGGAGATAACACAAAAGGTTGTTTGTTTAGCCTATGTAAGGAAGGAAAAATATATGCTCTCTATAAATATATGTAGGTGGAAATATATATGCTTTCTCTAAATGCATGTGAAAAAAAATCTGTAAAAAGAGATATGAAGATTTATTACTCAAGTTAATTGAATATTTTTTCCTTCTATTGGATGTTGAAAAGTGTTATAAAAGCCATCTGTCACCCACAGGGAACCTGACAGCATAGGATGATGTGTGTTCTTACCCCTCAATTTAGATTAGCGTTGAGGATGCTCATATTTGCCCTACAGGAATCAGAAAAAGATAAAAATTAAGTTTACTCTCTGTTTTCCTTTGCCTAAGTCTTGTATTTTTCCATTTTTTGGCTTAAAAAAGCACACAGCATTGTTAATTTAGATATTTTGAAACAAAAGCAGTAACAAAAGAATCAGTAATGATATTTTCTTGGTCAAGATCAGGCTGGTTTAGATTTGATAAATAGCAATTAGCAAAATTTAAATTTTTGGCAAGTTTGCTCAAATGCAAAATGGAATAGGTGTAGAAACAAGAATTCTCTTTTGCAGGGGGGGGGGGGGGAATAGAAAGGGAAAGAATGTATGCACCTTAAATGAAATATGAAAAAAGAGGAGCTTATGGGCAAAATAAAATTGGAAGAAAGAGACCATATCCCAGTGATCAGTGATTTGTTTAGCCTTTCTGGGTTAAACAGGAACTTCACTAAGGGTGACCCCAATGCCAGAGTGGTGACCAGCCTCACCTTTACATTGACCTTTTTAGGGAAAATCACCAGAGGCACCTGAGTGTAAGTTTTCTTCTCTTGTTGCGCCTTCCTTACTCTACATTCCAAAAAAAAATTCATCAAAACTTATCAGTTTCTGTGAAGAGTTCCGATTTCCAGAGCTTGACACTTTCCAAAGGAATAATATTTTGATATGAATTCCCAAGCAGCTATTATTATTACTAGAGGTGAGCTCATGTAGGATTTTTGCCATTTGCATTATGGATAGATTTCAATGTACATTAGAGGAGTCTTCCAAATGTTTTATAGTAGTGCAGACATCATTATTTTAGTTAGCAATTTAACTTTGTGAGAGGCACTATTTTGCTCTTCTAGTGAAAGGAGACGTCTCTCTTTTAAGAGGATATTTGAGTCATTCCTTTGTATTTACCACTCTTCAGGCCTGTGAATGATGGGATGTTCTGTTGTGTGGCTGCACTCTCTGCACAAAAAAATCTTGTGCTTGAATTTTTATCGGTTTCATTCAGCTCCCTAGTATCAACCCCACTACATGCTACTGAGGAGGTTAGCAAATGCCTTCTTTTCTTCCCTTCACTTTTTATAGCTTTTGGGGGGGTTGGTTGTTTGCTTGCTTTATCCAAAGCATCTGATTCATCTGGTATTTTGATTGGTGCAAACTGAGATAAATAAAAGTCTTCAGACTCTAGTGCCTTCTGACTTTTGTCCTGAAAAGCAAGTGGAACATTAGTTCTATATTTTATGATAGTTCTCCAAAGAGACTAGCTGTTAATCTCTCCATGAGTAGGTGTGTCAGCTGCAAACATTTCCTTCCAGTCTACCATTTCAATCTCACTTCACAGTACACTGAAAATTGGCAAGGATGTTAATTATTGGCCTCTAGAACAAACCACCTACTTTGATTCAAGCGTGTTTTCCAGTTTTTAAGAATGTTGTTTCACCTACGGAACAGTATAATTACAGAAAATAGCTTGGTTTGGCTAGCATCCTTGTGTTCTGTGAGTTCTGCTTGCAAGGCAGCAAGCAGCACCAGACAAGAGGCTCACCTGCAGAGGATTTTAACCTCTTGTTGGCAGGAGTAAGGGCTTGCCAGCATCCGGTACATTGTTTTCAGTATCAGAAGCTCTAAACTACTGTCACTCAGAGGTTAAACATTAACACTTTCTGCTTTTGAAGCTGAAGGAACTCTCCATACAGTAAGAAAGTTTGGTTTATTCTCTAGTGAACTTCCTATAAAAGTTTTATGTCCGTTGCAAGAGCAGTTACAGTGGTAGCTTCTGTACCCAGGGCAATGCAAAACCCTGTGTGCAACATGACACACTGAACAGCACAGTGCAGAGATTGGTCGTATATCTGCATTTGTGCAATGCGGTGTTTAATAAAATTTGCCAGGAGTCAGCCGTGTATCCAGGACATGATTAATCAACCAGCAGAATAAATCGCCCATAGATGACTGGGAGTTGACAGTAAACAGTAAAACACCTGCCTTGAAGACTTAAAGTCTCAATAGACAAACAGGAAACAGGAGCAAGTGGGAACCCTATTTTAGGAGAGAGATTTTGAGGCACACAGACAGGGTTGTTCATTATCATGCAGGGAGTTTGGCAGCACTAAAGGCTGAACTCTGTGCATTTCCCTTCATGTATTCATAGCTCATGTAACAAGCCTTTAATTTACCGAAAAACTTTTCCACAACACTATCCTGAAGAGTTGGCAAAATCTGCAGTCAGCATTTCTCACACATGTACCTCTTGGTTTGGAACTCTAAAATTTGTACAATTAATAACTTACACCATGAATTAAAAACATTGGAAAGCAGCCCAATGCTCAGGCTCATGTGTCAAAGAATTGCTGTGCAAGCCCAGTCTTATTTGTTGTTACAACAATTAATCATCCACTGATTTCAAGATAATTTATATGGTACCTGGGCCCTCAAGGGAGTCCTGCAGTGCTACTGAAACTGGACGTTGAAAATTACTGGTGATTAACCTATAGGGCCCTATTAAATGTACATGAGTACTTACTTCTCCTGCCTCCTTTTTAACCATAAGGTTCTGTTGGGCTGGCTACCTTCCTGACTTAGAAGCCACATGCTGCAATCTCCATGATGGCAGTGAGTCACAAGTGCTTCACAGTGTGATGTGAATAAACAACGGGAGTGGAAACATCCGGGAGGGTTCACAGGTGGGAGATGACAGTGGTTGCTCACAGATTCCTTCACTCCACTATAATCTGGATCCTGGGTGAGAATGGATGCCAATCCCAAAATGAGCCGGTGATACCAGTCTCATCAGCCCCCATTGCCTCATCATCTACCACTACTCAGTGTGCTGGTTATCCAGCAGCTCTCCTGCTGGTAACATCAGCCAGTGGCTCTCACCAAAAGAGCCATGCTGAAAAGCTGGAAAGCCATGTGCAGACCAAGAGTCGCACGCTGGTTGGTTGTGGCCAAGTGCCTTGCTTCACTCATTATATGTTGCTCATAGTTTTACACTATAGGAACATATCAATGTAAAATATGTTCGTTGATAAACACTTGGCTGAACAGAAGTCTAACTGTAGCCATTTAAAAACTTTACCATATACATGGAGGAAGCCATTCAAAGCATCGTTCTGCTGAAAGGAGAAAGACCCAACAAACTAGAAACAATTGCAGTGCTAGAACAAGAAAGGTTTTTCCATAAGAGTTAAATAGGCAGTCTTATAAACAGTATCGCTTTAATAACTTTATAATAGAACACAGCTGAAATGAATGCACAAAGCATTGGTAAGTTTTCAAAGCAATAGTGATATTCTGAATAAACTGTTTATATTTTTTTTGTCACTTCACAGGCTGAATTGATAGCCCTGCAACAAGAAAAAGAGGCTGCTCTTCAACAGTGCAAAAAATTAGAAGAAGAAATCCAGACACTGCGTGTTTATTACAGGTAAAATAATTAATACTAATATAAATCAGTGACTCATAGGGGAAATTTTCTGTACTGTGTCTGACTCTGAGGAAATGGTCTTATCAAATAGGTATTTGTTGGAAATGTGAATACATCAATGAATCAAGGCTTGCATTTCTGCTTTACTGCTCACCAACCGTTTCTTTGAAATAGAAGTCCCTTTCTTATAGCCTAAATTTTCTTAGTTTCTGCTAAGGGAAGGGGATTGTTGCTGGCAGTCAATTCTCACAAAAATGAAAGAGCTGTGTTATAGCACTGTGCTCACTTAAAAACATGAGGACAAAAGAACCGGTTTTTGTTTCTTCCCAGTTTGCTGTAGTCAACATATATTTAAAAATAGTAAATACTGTAATTCTTGAAGACTGATTTCTTTTGCAATATCAATATAATATATGTGTTTAAATTCCTTACGTTCTGTAGCAGTGTGGAGAATGAGAGAAATTGCCCTTCTCTCATTAATTTAGGTGGACTGCAGTGAACATTTGCATGGATCAGTGGGTTTTAGTCCCTGAGGAAAAGCTCTGTGTGGTCCAGTGAAGGAGTTAGGTTGTTTTATGGAGTGATGTTGGGTTACACCTCTCGTTTCATGCTGACCTCCTGTGTGAGAGGCGATACAGAGCTGCCAGCAGGTTAAAGGCAGGAGAATTGGCATCAACACAGCAGAAACTTGTGAATCTGAAGGCTGAATGTCTGTGATGAGGGATGTGGGCTGCAGAGGTAAATAATAAATGTAGTGTGAATATTACGTTCATTGGAAATAAAGAGAACTAGTTAGTTATGACTAAAAAGCATCTGCAGCAGCAGAACTGTGTATGTTTTCAGTGTTTCAGCATTTACAAGTGAAAAATACTCAGGTTTCTAGAGGTTTTTAGAATTTCCCCTTCTCATTAAGTTTATTAAAACCTTGGAGGGAAGTTTCAAAACCAGCTTTTGTTCCTAAATCTCATAGGCATTTATTTAAGGCCTGTTAATAGTGAATAGAAACCCCAAGCAATTTGTGATTATTGCTTTTAATGAATTTGGTCAGCATTTAGTGTGTGCACAAATTATGGTATGATTTACCAAGCTAGAAAGAAATTATTGTAGTGCCCATATTACTCATTTAAATGGGTTTTGTAGAATAATATAAAACCTGAAATACAATTTTTTGTATTGGTATTTCAGAAATTTGGAGTTTGCTTGTGTTTGTCTCTGCACATTGCAGGAGATTTTTCATTGACTTAAGAGTTGTATTTTTGACACAACATATCAAGTTTTCACAAATACATAACATGTAACATAACATGAAACATAATATGTAACATAATATGTAACATTACACGTAACTCTGTAACAGCTGGAGTAGGCAGCAGTTGCAGTTTACTCATGTAAATGCTTTAAATCTCAAAAATGTTAACAATCATGACTTGCAGGAATCATCCTTAGAATGTACCATGTTATTAACTTAAGGCCTTTAATTTTAAAAGGCAAAATTTCACTGTAAGCTTGATGATGCCATTTGCAAGATTTAGCCATAATGTGTGGAAATGTTCACTTGAATATCCCCTGGGGCAAGAACTGTTGTATCACTGCTAAGTTACACAAGTTACATACTAATTCAGAACATCAAAACTGAC
This sequence comes from Psilopsiagon aymara, assembly GCA_024733675.1. NCBI lineage: Eukaryota > Metazoa > Chordata > Aves > Psittaciformes > Psittacidae > Psilopsiagon > Psilopsiagon aymara. The sequence goes on along the minus strand of JANRGW010006608.1, from coordinate 59,501 downwards.
TTTTATCTCCTACTTCACTGTCCTTAGAGGATTGTTTTTTTTCTAATGCATTCTGAAGTGGACCCAGAGAGTCACAGACTGAATGAGGTTGGCAGGGACCTCTGGAGGTTGTTTTGTCCAACCCCCTGCTCAAGGAGTTCCACCTAGTTGCACCAGACCACATCCAGTTGAGTTTTAAATATCTCCATGGACAGACTCCACAGCCTCTCTCTATAGAGACACTGGGCGTACAGAGACATGGCTAAGAAAGCCACATGCCACCTGGAGTTGAACTTGGTGAAGGATTTTACAGGTAACAAAACCCGCTCCTAATAGCACTAGCAGTCTAGTAGCCATTTTAGAAGCACAAAGTGCCTAGTAGAAATGTTTGAGGTTTCAAGCCTATCTTTTGCCTTGGTTAGAAATTAATTACACCATTATGAGGACTGTTATGAACTTCTTAACATTTTGATCACAGTTTTCCTTGTGCTACATGAACATCTGCAGCCTCTGTCATCCAATAGCATGGCAGTACTTTGAACACATGCCAAATGAGACAGATGAAGAAAAAAGTATATGTCATTTTCACATAAAGCCTTGGGGGCTGTATCAGAACAAGGATGGGATGGGAACAATAATCATGAATGACAAAATAGAGAGTGCATTTCCCAGGCCATCCCAAATAAGTGAAAATTTAGGGGTTTGTATGTTCAAGCTAGTTAAGGAATGCTTGTGTAGAAGTCTGTTGGGTTTTTTTATTTCTGTTTAGTGTTTCCCATGCTATAGTAATCTCAAGGAAGCACTGAGAATTTTTTTCAGGCAGCCTAGTTTGAACTGAGGTGAAAGTTTGGTGCTTTGATCCAGATGAGTTAGCTAGATGATTTGCTGTTCAAGACTGTATTTCCCTGGACTTATTTCTCTTTTGGACTTTAGAGCTCCCCTGTGAGCAAAGTGTAGACTTCAGCACATGCTCCACTCCTCATCTGAACTGTAGAAGTGCACTGAGGCAACTTATTATGCAGGGTGCAGACTTCCTTCACCTACTGTTCTCTTACGTTTGCCAGCTTCTCACAGTTTCTGTCATCTCTGTGATGCCAGCATAACAGCAACTTGGAAATTTTGGCTTCATTTGGTGCCTTCTCCTCCTTCTGTTCTTAGGTCTTCCTTGGCCTTAGAAAAAGCGTTTTCTCATATTTTTCTTCTTTGTTTGCTTGTTTTAACTGAGATTTGTACATCGTCCTTTTACTTGGGGGAAACAAATTTAAGGAAAAAAACAAAACCAAATAGTAGAGGCTGATGTGCAAGGGATACCTGAAGCCATGCCTTTGTACACAGCCACTTTTTAGGGGTTTGGTTATAAAAGTAATAACTGTGTGCATATATTCACAATTTTTGAATGCATATATATATATAGCATTAAAATGTATATTTTTATACTGATCTGTCTTTCACCACTAGTATAACCCAGAAGAAACCAAATAGCAGTTGAGTATGCAAAATCAGGGAAGCGATGTTTAGGTCCAGAATATCTGTACGTGTGAAGATGCAAATGTAGGTATGCACAGGCGTTCTCAAAGGAGAGAAATAAGTGGAGACCTTCAGGAAGAAAAACAAATCGGGTTTTTTTTCCTCCAGGAGAAAAATTCCTGGTATGTGTGTAGAATACTGCATCCAGTTTTGTGTCCCCAGTAGAAGTAATCTGTAGATGGGAGTGAGTTTGACAGAGAGCCACCAGTATGGTCAGGAAGCTTTAGCATTTGCACTGTGAAGACAGACTGAGGGTATTGGTTTTCTTCAGACTGGGAAAAGGAAAAATATCTTTGTTTGGCGGCTTCAGGGAGATCTAACAGCAGCCTGACAACGTCTATGAGGAGGTTATCAAAGACAGATTCTTCACCGTGCTGCATAACAAGAGGGTGAGAGACAGCAGGCTTGCATTGAAACAGTTTTAGACTAGTTAGAAGGGAAAACTTTTTCACCAGGAGGGATGCCCATCATTGGAACAGGCTCCCCAGAGGGTTTTGCCGTCTCCATCTTTGGAGATTTCCAGTGTGTGACTTGATAAAGTCATAAGTAACCTGGTCTGATCTTATAGTTGATAATCACTTTGAGAGGGAGCCTGATTGGACTAGAGACCTCCAGTGACCACTTCCAACCTGAAATATTCTTTAATTCTCTGATCTGGTAGCTTCTGCTGTTTGAAGCTCTTCAATTTTTTTTTTTCTCCAACTTTGAAAGAAGTCTTTGATGTAAGCAATATTTCTTTGCAGATGAAGTAGAAAGTGAATCCTAGATGAAACTGGAGTTTCATGGAAGGCCTGAAAGACCCTAACTAAAATTAAAAAGAGCTTTTTGGGAATAAGTGATGGAACATTTTGACTTTCTGGAAAGAAAGCACATCCCAGAACATTTCTAGCCTTCTTTAGAAGGAAAGAGAAGTGAAAAAGAGGAAAAAGAAAAGGAGGAAGAATCTAGTTCAGATACAGAAGGGAGAGGAAATTGGCTCCAAATATAGTTGGGCAGGTTCTCTGCTTCTGTTTGTTCTTTTTGTGTTGTTTCTGTCTCATGTCTCAAAAGGAAAATGGTATTTTCTGGGTAGTAACCCCAAAATACACATCAGAAATGAAAATTTGCATAACAGTTAGGAACAGTATAGAGTTTCTAGCTTACTAATATATTTGTTTCATTATAGTACTCTTTAAGCTAGGGATTAATGCAAATCATAGATCCTTGGTGACAAAAGAAGGCTATATCCAAATAATCACTTCTGAACTATGTGGAAGTGTTAATACCACCACATCTTTCTCACATAGCTCTTTTGTTTGAACATCATCACAAGTTTTTTATTTGTATATTTTTTTATATGGTCTGATTTTTGTGATCAGTTTCCTTCTATTTCAGTAATGCTTCAGAAATGTAATTCTGCATGTTTAAATGCTGACATAGAGATATGCTATTGCATACTCCTTGTTTTTCACATATTAGCTAAAATATCACAGTTGTTTATAAGAAGTATTTCTCTATATAGGGAAATATATACATTTTTTTCCGAATTCCTTTTTTTTTTAATGTCAGCAGTATTTCACTGACAGGGCACCAGCAGTTTTCACAGGCAAATAATTCGAACAAATTTTAAGTAGTACAGTAAAAGGTACAGCTCTTAACATATCAACCTCATTGCAAAGAAAGATAAGACAGCAAAATAAAAATACAAGACTGTCCCTGTTTTAAAGTATGTTTTTGGTAGGCTTCATGTTGGAGTCAGGTGCAGCAATGCTCGGTTCAGTAAAATTGTTTACTCTCCAGCTGTGTAAGATATGTATATCTGCATTAGTTCACACACCTTTGAATGAAGCTGCTGAGAATAAGACTTGGTATGTCCAGGCTCAGCATGCTTTTCATAAGTTTTAGTAGTTATTTCAATGACAATTTAAGAGGCTCCTCTGCTATTTAATGAAGTGCTCTAAAAGCCATCTATTTGCTAAGTCTGATGTTCATGGCAGAGGATGAACAATGAAAACTTATTGCAATGCTCCATGGTCTCTGTACGTGGATATGTAATGGTGTAATTCTTGCTGTTATACTCTTCCTCTCAGTCCAGTTTTAAGGGCTGTTACATTAAAAACTAAAAATTATTTCTACCTGTCAGTATTCATCCTTCTGTATTCTATTTGATTTGCAGCCACTGCAGTAGCAAGTCAGAATACTACTGGCTAAATACTCAGTCTTCTGTTCTCTGATTGACCCCTGCTCAACCATTCCAGCCTGTTTCTTCTCCCATCTGTCAGTCTTTTTCAAATATTTCTTCAGATTTCTCACAGGGGGACATGACGTGTAGCAGAAGATTGGGCTGCTCTAACATACAACCTCCCAATCTAAACGAACTGGAACCCATTTACATTGCCATTAGTGAGGTTACAACCACTAGCACAGAGTGGTGAGCTCAGTCCTTCATCAAAGGCAACAGCAGAACACCTTGTGCACCTGTTCCCGACAGTTTACCTCAGAGAACTGGTCTTTTCATAGCAGTTTTTTTATTTCACTTTTTCAGTAACGGCCATTGGCTCATTTTCCTGCTCTTATTATCCTGTCTGCTCACTACTATTCTGGCAGTTGCTGTTGTTCCAGTATTAGTTGCTTTAGATGTAAATTGGTATAATTACAGTCATTGATATCACTGTAACCCTGTTGTTTTTTCAGAACAATTTTGGGGAGATCAGGGAGGAGATAGCAGTTTGGGGAGATGTTTTAAGTATTCTCTGCCCCTGCAACAGTGAATTCTATTTTATCTAAGAGTTTCAGACACCTGACATCAAACATAAATCTTGAGCTATTAAATTTCCCACTTCCAAGAAGAGGAGAGATTCTTTTACACCAAAGAGATGAGGTGCTTGCATCCATGATACAGTGGCAGACTGTATGATATACCTTCTTGTGAAGGAAACTAACCTACTTCAATTTGATATGGCCAAACATACAGAAAAAAAATGGCTCTGTAAGGGAGCATGAAGCTTTTTTTTCTTTCATTGTATTATAAAAACCTCAGGCACTATCCAAACTATATTTCTTAGTTTATTCTCTCTATATAAAGTCCCACTGATTTCTGTGGGAGACTTGGACATGCAATGAGCAGATTTAGCCATTTTTTGTGGTTTGGTTTAGTTTTTTTAATGTGCATGCATTCATCCTGCTTATTGAAATGAGTGCTGAAACTGGTCAAAAATGAGGGGGTGTGTTGTCTTTTAAATTAGATTGGTTAAAACAACACCTTCTCTGCGCAACTCATGGAGGTTTCAGTGAGTATTAGTCAATTTCCGAGGGCAAAGAGAGCCAACATCCTGGTAATTTGAACCTGTGATTTAGAATCTGCAAGTTCAAGTTTCTCCTCTGTTATCATGCCACTTTCCAGTGAGGTGCTGCAGCCCTGAAAGAATTGGGATCTTAGGCTGGTGTGTCTTTCTGACTTTGCTGTTCTATAAGCAGTTTCCCACCAGTAAGCCCCTCTGTCTTCTTTCGCTTTGCCTCCTTATTGCTTGTACAATTGCAGGTCTTGTTAGCATTACAGGAGATAGAAGTCCAGGGTTTGGAGGTTCTTTCATGAACAGGATCAGACAGCTGAAGGGGGATGACAGATCACTAAGCTGCTGTGCTTTGGCAAAGCAGCTGCATGAAGTTTTACTGGCACTACTGAGACGGCTGTATTTTGCAATGTCTTGGTGCAGGTGAGTGGTTGAGGCAGAGCCCTACCTTGTTATCCCTGTTATCCTTATATATTTCACACTTTATTGGATTTATTATCCTCTTCCACCTGCCCCATTCCCAGACTTCTTCTCCAGCCTGGAACTGATTATTTGTCTCTCCTTCTGCATTTGCTCTATTTTCTATCAATAATAAAGTCAGAGAGACTGTCTTTATAAAATCAGTGGATAGGGAACTTCCTTGGGAGTTTGACAGACTAGACTTATATCTGTACTCCAATTAGTATTTCACTGTTTGCACAGAAGAGGGATGATAGGGACAGACTCCAGTATATACCATAGTCATAGTGTTTACAGTGCCTGTTTGGCAGGCAGTGAAAAGGCAAAGCAGTATCTGAACCTGTTGGGGCTGTGAAGGCTATCTTTTTTTTTGCCTCTCAATGGAATATCTTAGCCATCAGAGTGCTCTCTGAGCTTCCTCTGTCTCTCATTCATTTGAAGACACACACAAAAAATTACTTTGAATGTTTCTGGTTTTGCTCTGACATGATTTTGAAAATTTTCCCATCTCACTGGGAAAAAAAAAAAATGTAGCATGGAAAAATAATTTCCTACTTGGCTTATGATTTATAAAAACTTTGAGAGAGAGGAAGCACTGAACTGTCAGAGATTCCAGACACCTGATGGAATAACAACCCACCCCATGCCATCTCTGCAACCAGCACAGAGGTGAATGTAGTACACTCGAATTGCCTTGTGCTGCTGTTGACTCAGGCATGGATTGGTCTGACCTACATTTTATGAAATCTTTGTGCTTAATGTTTCCAAGGGCTGGCTCTTGGCCTTCAGGGGTGCCTTGCCAATAGTAAGCACTAAGCAGCAGATCTGAGGAAGAACCTGGACAGTGTGAATATGGGCCAAAGTGTTTAACATACTCTGTGATGCAGTTCTAATTTGTACCATGTACTATGCTAATTCTGCGACTGTTTCCATTACTGGGTGTGTTATACTGGCAAAATTTCTCAAGTTTTTAAAATTAGTTGAGGACCAACCAGTTACTTGTGCTAAGCACATTAAAGGTAGAAGCCCTCTGCAACTCCTCATACTGTATTTCATCACATTGAGCAGATGTCTTTTCTACCTATTTGCTATCATGGGGTAACTTGAACTAAAACAACACTTAACCATGCCAGTTTCACTGTGATGGACCTTTTCGAATGAGTTTCTTCTCTAAGAGCAGGAATTTGCTTGACAGAAAGGAATTTGTTGCCATCGGATGCTGATATGGTCTCACGACTCTGTAAACATGGCTGTGCTAGTCTTCTGTTAGCGGTTCTCCTTCGCCTGGCTGATTCTTTCCCCTACTCTTTTACCTCTGTTCTCTGCGGTTTTCTGTTATGACTTCCTTCATTTCTCAGTGAGCTGAAAAGTCTAGGAAGTGTGATTCTGTTTTGTGCTTTTTGGAACAAGTACATAGCTAGAGGTTTCTAGGAAAGTTGTTAAATCTTAATAAAATGGAGGTGTTGGAAGGAAGTTTTAAGTCTCTGGAAGAACTAGCTGCAAGCAACTGACTGACTGCTACTGGTATGTTCATGTAATGCTAAGTATTCTACTCCTGTAGAAATACTTGTAAAAATTAGGACCTTGAGATCAGTAGAGTTAATATCTATTCTGCATAATGTAAGGATACTCAAAAGAAACATTGGAAAAACCTATGAAGAGGATATATAAGATTATGAAATCTGTGATCTGGAAAAAAGGGTGTATGGCCAGAGCCTACATATTCTGCCATTGAAATGCTGGATGAACACAGATGAAGCACATCACTAAACTTTGCTTCAGCTGCGTTATTGATATAAACTGGATAAGATGTTTACCATTTTGCCTAGCACCTTTAGAGATCTATGACTATGAAAATTATGTATTCCTACTATGAAGTGAGGGAAGGAAAACAGATACAGGATAAGCAGCAGCCCTCTCTAAACCAAGTTAAGAAAATACAGGAAAACTGTGTGTGAAATAAGAGCTGCTTGAAAGAAAAATTTTCCCATGAGAAGTTTGAACGAAAATCTAGAACTGAAAAAAAAAAACCCCAAAAAAAACCACAACACCTTGGCTTGCCCTATAAATATTGTATAAAAAAGAAATTTTTTTTGTTATGAGTATGATATTTAGAAATAAAGTAGTAACATTACCAGGAGGATTTTAAATGTCTTTTTTGTTGTTGTTTTTTTTTCCACAAGACATTTTTATGTTAAAATATCGATTCAATAATTTTAAAAATGTTCATTTTGCTGTGTTTCAGTTCATTTCTCCTCAGCTGGGGAACTGAAACAAAATAGCCTTTCAAGTTGAAAGTTTCAAGGTGAAAGGAAAATTTTCACTTAGAAATTTGCCACAGGAAGCCAACGTATTTGTTTTCTGTTGGAACCTACATCTCCCAGTTAAAGAAAAAAAATAGTAATTGTTTGGTGAGCAGACTTTCCACATGAGCAATTTTCAGCCAGTGCTAGAGAAAACATTATTTTTCTTACTCTGAGCTTAACCCTGCTCACAGTGGAGTCAGTGGAAAACTTCAGTTAGGAAGCATCTAGGAGTTCAGGTGGCAGCAGAAGGCCTCTGCCTGTCACAAAAAACAAGCCAGATGACTATCCACCTCTTGTGTTTACAAAGAGAGAAGGTGAGAGGAAGGTATTTTCTTTATTTGGTGGCTTTTTTAAGTTACAGCTTGCAGTAAATTGCTACATGTATGTCATGCTGATGCCTTTTGCTGAAAAAAAAATCTGTGTTTATATTTTGTCCACAAGCTGCTTTTCTAACTAATGTGGTAGAGGTCTTGTGTTTTGGAAGCTGAAGGGTTTTAACATTGTTTCCAGCATTGCATAACTAGGTGTTATTCATCTGGTATGGGTAATTCTTCCATCATAGGTGTGAAGGCTGTCATTTTTAGAGCGAATAGGGGCCAACTTGGAAGCTTTAGCCACAGTTTTCCAGTGAATAAATGGGCCTGCTGGGATTTGCACTATTCTGAGTCTTTCAAATATTTGAGCAAAATCTAATATATTAGTAATGATTTGCTTTTATAAGCTGCAGTTCCTATGGTCATGATAGGAAGAAGTAGCACAGAGAAACGTTTTTTTTCCTAACACCATGAAGAAAGCATGTAAGCAGTGGTACAGAGCTCCTATCTCACCAGCCAAGCTTTTCTGACTGAGAGTTTGCAAGGAAAAGGCACAGAAGGAGAGGGAAGGACTTGCAGTGATGAACAATCTGTAGTGGATGCTCTTTGACATCAAAGTGAGTTTAGAACAGCTCTTTCCTTACCTCAGCCACTTCATGATTTGGTTTTGTCTTTTTTTTTCTTTTCTTAATCTGTGCTGTATAGTGATACAGATTAGAGCACGGCCACCCACAAATATTTTCCTGAGCTGCGCAGAAGAGCTCTGTTTATTTCTTTCTTTTACCTTCTTCACACTGCTAGCTAGCCACACTTTCTGTGAAGGCTATAGTATGAAGTGAATTGAAAAATACAATATTGCTGTGTGTGATAGTGAAACTTTTTTCTGACAGCTGGTGACTAGTGTCCTAAGTGAGTAAAAAGGGCCAAGAAGAAGATCTCAGAAGAAAAAGTCATGTAATCTCAGTGTTGAACCCGCTGAGGTTGCTTACGATTGGAGCAAGTAATGTCATGGTTTGCCATACAGAATTCACCACTGTGTCTCTTCTGTCATCAAAAGAGCTATTTTTGTGCGGGTTTTGCCACTTTCTTGGGACTGCTGGTTTCATTTTTGAGAAGAAGTTCTTAGCTCTGAAAATTTAAACAATTTTTCTTCCTGCTTGATATAGTTGTTACTTCCAAGCTTTCAGGGTTAATAGCATGTGTCTGTACCATCTGTAGACATCAGGATAAAAACACTGATGACCACACAATAAGCTTTGAGATGCCCAAATTATTTCCAGAGTTAGAGTAGGAAACAGTCATGGCAATTATGTAAAAATTGTTCGTAAACATTAACAATATAAAAACTGCAACTGCAAGGGATCTCTCACTTTCAATGTAAATTTGTATTCAGTGCTGGCCAAACTACACTTGTATATGCAAACGGTATCTGCCCAACAGTCAGTAGCCTAAACTATAAATACAGTAGATGATCTGGTTTTTGTTTGCTTGTCTTCTGCATCTGAAAAAAAAAAAAAAGTAGGAAAATAGTGGGGAAAAAAAGATTTCTCATTTGTCTTTTGGGTTATTTTGTGGGTTTCATTTGTTATATGCTTGTTTTGTTAGTATTTCTGGTGCTTGCAGCAGGAAAAAATAACTTTTTTTTATCTGTTCTAAAATGACATAGTAAGTAAGAAGTAGAAACAAAGTGAAGTCACAGTTGGATACTGCTGTTACAAGATAAGAGATGACAATGGTATCTTTTTAGGGTATCTGTTATCTGTGGTGTCATTAAATCTAATGATGTGCTAAATAATAAAAGCAGCCTTATCGCATCACAAGGCCTTGAATTGTCTCAAAAGTTGCCATGCCTGTGGGTTCCCTTTGGCTTTCAAAAAGGGTTTAGAGTCAGAAGAAGCTACAGTTCAGAGTGCATTTATGCAATCAAAGCTCTTTAGACAGATGGCTGCTAGCACTCCAAAATGATTAAAATATGTTCCAAGCAACATCAGTCTGTGGGCTTGGGGACCCAACCTTTCGTTAGTCAATAAAGGGTCTTGAGTTCTTGAAAATGAAATCTTTAAAAGCTAATAAGGCTGCTGGTTTGCTCTGAGCTATTTCTTTGGATTTGCAGTTGTGGATTGGACTTGAGCCAGTATCTGTCCAATAATGTGAGGCTTTAAGAAAAAAAAAAATCTGGTTACAAGAGGCCTCCCGGCAGATCTGCCTGTTAAACAGTGTGGCCAAAATTTTTAGTCTTCGGTAAGTTCAGGCACCTGAGTCTTTACTTAAGGAGCTGAGAAGGGATCTGCAAGCGCCCCTTTGAAAAAACAGTCACCTGATGCAGCATAGTTTAACTTGGTCGTTTTGACCTGTACTGTTTTATTTTTAAATCCTTATATGTTGACCCAGGAGCATCTCTAGAATGCTTGCAGGGAACCATAGCCGAGATTATTAAGCAAGTTTTCCAGAGCTTCTAGAAATCAGTAGTATTACTTACAGTGCTCCTGAATGTTGTCAGTGCCTGCCAAGCCATAACATATATTGGTGCTGCAGTGTAGTTTGATTTATTCTTATCTGCACCCGGCTTGCAACTGAGGGCTTGAGCAGATGTGGAGTGTAACCTCTATATCTCTATGTGAGGGCAGCAGTAATAACGGTCTGTTTAATAAAATGTTAAAAAGTTCAAGCCTTCTGTTTCTTTTTCTTTCTCTCACAGAGGAAATACTGGTCTCACAAGTTATAAAAATATGAACATGACATGTTCTTGCCCCATAGACTCTTTCACACAAGTCTCAAAATCTGAAGTTAATGTTAATTGTCTCCAAAATGCCTCAAGGTTTAGCCTGCTGCTATAGAATGTGTTTTAAAACACATCAGAGTTTTGACATACACCAACAGAAACAAAGCAAGTCCTGGTGATCCCGTTAGCTCAATGTGATCCCATTAGCCAAATTGTTCAGGCTGTCTTCTTTCACCTTGGGAACAGCTCTCAGATTCCTTTTGTCAGGATTTGATGGGGCCAGCAATTGAAGTTCTTCCCCCACACACGTGGTAGCTACTTGGAGAATGTCATACTCCATTTCTTTTTCCTGTAGTTTCCTTATGAATGCTTGCCTGTGCTTCAGCTTAAACAGCCAGTGAGTTTTACTCATCATGAACATAGGCAAGGTGTTACCTTGTTTTGATAGTACACATCAGATTCTAATTTCTGATTATTTTGGTGAGCTGTTTCCCTTTTTTTTTTTTTTTTTTGTTGCCGTGAAATATCTGGTTTCTGTGTTCCAAAGTGTTTTGTTCACCATCAGTCCTCTAATCTACTCTGCTCTTGCAGATGACTTCTGAACATAGATGTTTAACCTCTGTTTAGATTCCTGTGAACTAATTTTTTTCCTCAGACAAAATGAAGAACTTATTTTCCCCAGAGTAGGCAATACAACACAAAGTTCTACATTAAAAGCTCAGAATGTAGTCAGAATGCCTGTTTCTCTTAGTGTCTCCGTTTCTGAAGTTCTTTATTAACAGATACATTTACCTTGGTCTCAACAGTTCTTCCAGTGATTTAAGTGTGCTCTGAAGTGGTCCTGTTACTTTATCTCTATTACTGTTCTGCCTTCCAAAATTTAGGGAGTTGACCTAATCACCTAAATGAGTCAGAACTTCAGGGTAAGGAGATGCACAAAGCCTTCATCAAACTCTTATGACTTTAAGGCTTGATAGATCATGAAGAACTAGCCCGAGGAAAGGAAAATATAAAGAGCAGATTCACAGTGTCTTGGGAGCAGATAGAATTTCTCTCCTTGGAAATTATGCTTGCTTTATGTCTCCAGAGGGACCGAACTTCATGTTAATTGTCTTTCCCTCTACTCCAGGGAATCACATAAACCCCTTTATTAAGCAAGCCTGCATCCTACATAACCTGTGTCACTTTTTTAATCATTTTCCTGAGCTCTGCAGAAGCTCTATTGCCAACAGTGTCATGTAATAACAAAGTGCTGCTGAATGGTGCATCCATATACTCAGGCCTGTGGCTTCCAGAATGCTGAGCAGGACTTCAAGGAGTGACATGATTCTGGAGAATTGAATGACTTTATGAGTGCTGCTAAAGTATTTGAGGGGCTCCTCCTTTGAATATTCTGATTTGCCACTGTTTTCATTTGGAGTTCCAAGTTCCAGAAACTTGTAAACACCAAGTCCTACAGGTCTCTTCTGGGGAATAGAAATGGACTCTTTTGGAATATTTGGGGGGGGGTTGCCTCTTGATTCCCCTAGCTGTAAGATGTGAATAGGGTTACTCATGCAATTTTTGGAAAATACATTCATTTAGGTTTTCATTATTGGATTCTGCTAAATGTTAAGTGGGGTAAACCTAATTTTATCACAGTAGCTATTATATTGCAGCTGTCCATCTGAAATGCAAGTACAGAACTGCCTTTTCCAGATGAACCATACCCTGTGATTGCCCCATTAATATATTTAATGTTTAATGACCAACTGTTTCTGCTGCTTCCTCTAAATTACTGTGAAGTTACTATTCCAAGGAGAGAAAGTAGCTTTTTATTCTGGAGAAGACTGTGGCATTCATCCCTATAAGTGAGAATGTAATCTCAAACAGTTCATAATATTTCCTCTGCTAAAAGGCAGCAAGAATTTGGAAACCTTTAAAATAAGGGTGAGGCTGCAAGAGAGAAAAAACACTATCTGCTTTCCAGGTAGGTGAGTCCAGTTGTTGTGTTAATTCAGGTTTGTGGGTGGTTGGTTGGTTTTTTTTTTCTCTGGTCAAGTCAATGAAAATATATATAACCTTAGTGCAGAACTGGTGCAGAGTTCCTTTTTAGTTTTTGTAACAGTACAGCTCTTTATGATTAGAGGGAAAAACACAAATTGGTTTAGCAAAGGAGGTTTGGAGCCTGCCAAAGTTGATAGAGCTGAATTTGGATAGCCATTTAGTGTGAGACAGCTAGACGGGAGCAGAGAAGAAGGTAAAATGAGTAGGTTGCTACAGATGTATGCTTGCCAGAACAAAACAGGTAAATTGTTTGTGAGTTTAAAGACCCTGAGTTTGCTGACTTATGTAAAGACATGCCTTTAAAGCAAATCCAAGATGCTGCTATAATGATCCTTCTTTTGAACATTAAGCTGGAGGAAGGTTACAAGAATGTCGAACACTTAAAAATTATTTTTACTCAGCTAATGCTTCCATAATGGACGTTAATACTGTTGACATTACTTGTGGATTGAATGCAAGCAATTTAGACAATAGATAGTATCAGGTGCTAATAGATCAAACGTAATTACTCTTGATGAAATAATTTTACACAGTTTAGCAAAATTGTTTCAATTATTCACTGTAAAATAAAACATTGAGTAAAAGTGAAAATACTAAGCTTTCTCCTCTAGGGGCATTATATGCATTTCTGAGTCATATTTGTCTTCATAGCAACCTTTCCTCTATAGCAGCTTCCAGTGCAAGTTATTACAATTCTTTTTGCATAAGATAGGTCATGTCAAGTTCAGCTGTAGGTGGGGCCACTGTGGTAGATTGGGGGACAGTCTTAATAGATCCATTTCATTAATTAAGTCATGCATTTTTTTATTAACAAAACCTGTATGTCAGGTTTAGCCAGCTGGGAGCCATTCTTATGGTTGTTATCTTTGTCAGAAGCAATATTGTGAAAATAAGGAATTACTGTACACGCTTTAACTCCTGATTGAACAGAAGAATGACATCCGCTTACCTGCTGTCCATGAAAAAATAACTTTGGGGCATATCATAGGCTTGATTCATAGATTCTGATCTTGCATATCTCATTAAGGCAAAAACTCTGTACATTGCATTCAAAATTTTCTCTGAAGGATTTGTCTTGTACCTGTCCCATGGTCACTGAGGTAAGCAACGTTAATGCCAAAATTTCAAGCATCTAGATAATTTATTGTTTCTTTTTGCTCTTGAAGGAACATTTTCTTCTTGTCTCTTTTTTGGGGTGTATAAAACAATATTTTCTTGCATTCTTTCTCTTCTGGTATTCCATTTCCAGAGATCAAAAGGAAGCAGCAAGATTTCCAGGAAGTATTTAGTTGTACTAAGCACACAGAACGTCTACCTGATGGCCACAGCCTTTAGCTTCTTGATACAATTCAAGGCATTCTTTACTAGGCTTTCTCCTGGTCCTCAGCAGGAAATGCCTCTGCTGTCAAGAAGATTGAGCTGGGAGAAGGAAGAAGTATTGAGAATTTGTCCTTCACCCGAAGAAGTGGGCAGGATGGGTAGCAAGGTTCATATTATCTGGTTTACATTTCTTTTGCCTCTGAGCTAGGCAGGATCTTAATGTTGTCCAGGCTTATATATAACATCACATTCTCTTTGTTTGGACTTCTGTCCTAAGATCTTTAGTGGAGATACAGAAATACTTATTCTTCCATTTAGCAATTCTTTCCTACTGTGGTTACCAAAAGACTCATATATTATTGCACTTCTGCAGTTGTTAGAGTAGAGCAAGGACTACTGTGATGCAAGAATTTAGTTCTACCTCTTGAGCAATGTTACTGCTCCTGTCAGAGGAGAGTATAATATCTGTTGAATGTGTATAAGCAGTAGGCAGTATTCATACTATAATAATTATCTCGTCCTGTTCAGAAAATAAATAAGAAATTTAACAGCATTGAATTCCATGTTGCTAGATTTCACAAGAGCTTTCACACTCATTCAGGTTCCTTGTCAGGTCCTGAGAAAGTAATTAATTCTGTGGTTCAGTGCAACCAATACATTTCCTGCTACAGTATTTCACTTTTATCTGCTGGTTATGGAGAAATTATATGCTGGCAAAAAGAAAAAGCTGCAGTTTTCTTGTGAAGTTAAAAATATTGATTTCCTCTTCATCCAGGCTAAATTAAAGTGCACAGCTATATTATTCTTTTACAGGTTTTCTTTCAGTAGCCCAGTGGTCAAAACTCATGAGGACAAAGGAAGAGGGAGGGGAGGGAAACTAATTTAAAAGTTTTAGGATACAGAAATCAATTCAGCATCTGTTTGCAGCCTCTTTTCAATCTCTATGCTTTAGAGCTCTCTCTTCACTGATTTTTCTCCAGACCCCACCAGTCTAATCTCTCACTTTACAAGATGATAAGCAAGTTGTGTGGTTCAGCTTCCAGCTGATGGCCCCTTTTGTCTGGGAGGAAGCCAGGAACATCATTTCAGGTAACAAGGATCTTGGTGCTCACAGCACCTTGATGAAGCACAGCAGGCTGCTGTTACTGCTCACATCCCATGGTAGCAATGGTGGCTGAACCTGCAATGGGGAGGCGGAAACTGCCTCTCTGTGGGAAACTGTTGTGAGTTTTTTCATACAGTTCCCAATCCTGTATCTGTCAGCTGAGGCTAACCAAGCTGGTGTGCATTGCCAACGTGTGCATACTGTTAATTAGCTTTTTTGTGTTCTTCCATGAATAATAATTTGCACTGAGACCTGAACCAAGATCAGGGCCTCAGGTTTCCATATGTGGCACATGTACATAATATGAAGCAATCCTGGGCCCTCAAAGCTTAGAATTTAAAGATGACAAAAAGTGAGGGAAAGGCACTTCACTCCCGGTTTCAGCATGGCAGGCTAAGGTTTGCATGTTGTGACTTGCTCAGTACCACACAGAACACATGAAATAGAAGAGGGAATTCAAGACAGATCCCCAATCCACTAAATCATTCCCCCAGCATGCGTCCTTGTTTCACGTTAAGGAGAATGGCCCAGACAAGTCTGCCCAGTTGCTTCAGTAAGCATGGGTACAATAGGGAAGCAGACTTCCCCTATATTAAATTTCCCAGGCGCTCCCTTTATCATTTAAGCCATCATTTTAACTGCCTGGTTTCATAGTGCTTAACTGTCCAAGGAGCTGTATGATTTATATGAATAAGGGTTTGGCAGCAGCAGCTAAGTAAGACATGGCTTACTGAGTAGCGATACATTGCCATTGTGTCATTTATGTGGCTTTCAGGAGGTGACTTGCTAAGTGTGTATCTGCATAGCAATCTGCAGCCCAAATGCATTTTTGCATGAGCAAAGCCATGATAGCTTTAAAGTAGACACTGCGGGTCTGTGCTGGTCTGGAGGAAGGTTTTCAGACTGCAGCACATGCAGTCCTCCTGGTGGCTCACCAGCCATTGCAAAGTGGCACGTGGGCACGTGTAGCTGCGCACAGTACTAAAAAAGTAAGGAAACCATGTGCTAGGCGCACTCACCTGGAGTTCATTAGTGTACCTCACTTCTTGGCACATTAGTGACCACAGCCCGGCATGTACTGGAGCACAGGACACCTTGTTTGCTTTTGGTCAGAGTTGCTTAATATTTTTCAGCAATGTCTTTGAGAAAGATCAGACAAAACTGTTCAAATAGTCTCTGTTTTATTTTCCTGGGGCACTGGGGGAAGTATCCTCAAATTAGATTAAAAAAAAAAAACAACGTATTTTAATTTCTAAAAAAAAGTAATTTGAATATTTTTAACCAGCTGAATCATTCAGCAGGGAAGTAATGACAAGAAGGCAGAGTCCCTGTGTGATTCTCCTTCACAGGTCAGTCACACTTGAGAGTTTCTGAGTTTCTAGCTTGAGGGCTACTCAGCTCATCCATGAGATCATCCCTCTCTCAAATTCCATATGTATTTGGTTATTCTATCTTTGAAACACGTTTCCATTCTTTGTATTTCTTCTAATTGCCTTCTCCTGGAGAGACACTTCTCTTCCATCTACTCAGCTGGACGTTCCTGGCTGTGTTGGAAGGCAGGGCTGGCTTCCAGCCCTGGGTCCAAGACAGCTTCATCTCTTGCTTTTCTGGTTCAGTGGGGGAGTTAAGCCAAGCGATAACAATAGCAAATCAGGACATCCATAAAATTCACGATCATGTCTGATTTATAAAGATAACACTGTATTAAGTACAAGATACTTTCTGAGGTTATTAGTAGCAGGCTTTCTTCAGCCAGTCATTCCTGAGTGGTGCCATGTACTTCACTGCTTGATTGATTTATATACCTTTATGATTTTAATTAATACTGTTTTCTTCAGAGCCAATTACTAGTAATTGGAAAACTCAGGCTGTTCAGCTTATCTGTTCCAGTGTTTGGGAATGATTCCTGTGATCTTTATTTTTGAAATATATTAAATGGCATCAAGAGCACAAAAAGGCCATTTAAACACTGGGGGAAAAAATAATGCTTATACTTCTGGGAAAACATTTATGGTGATTCACATTTTGGAAACTGAAACACTATCAATGTTATATTCCCAGATTATCTTCCAAGAAAAATCTTGGATCCACTGCTGAATCAGTTTCTTCAAAATACTTAGGGTCATACTGAAGTTGGATCATGCAGAGAAGGCTGGAAGACGCCACTGTCTTCCATCCTGTGACATTAGCACAGAGGCATGGAGTAAACCTAAGTCTCTAAGAAGACATTCAGAACCAACCCAGCTGTAGCAGAGGGGTACACACAGTAGGTTTTAAGGGTTCAGGATAAAAATGTTTCTCTATTTAGTGATCTAGACAGGCTGCTTTGCACAAAAAAATAGAAAGTGGAAAAACTCGTTAGCTGAGATTATACCCAGTTGAAGATGGGAATATTCACTGTATGGGAACAAAAAGTCTCTGGATCTCTTTTAGAGTTGTTTTTCACCCCTGGTGAAGAGAGGCTAAAAAATCTTACACCACCTTGATGAGAGCTAAGAATTTTACAGAAACCAAAGCCTTGTAAGAAAATCTCAAATGTACACTTGTATAACAGGTTTTGAGCAAGTCTGGCACAGCATTTACTACAGCATAAAGGGCTGGGTTCCTTGATGTATATTTCTAGTTGGCATTTTATCAAGGAAATAAACTTTGATTTTTCTGTATTTTGTGACATGTGGATTGAAACTACATTTTCTCTGTTCAAAGCCTTGATTTAAAAGCATTAGGTCATTAAATTAAGTGCTTTTGCATAAGACTAAAATTGTAACTGAACGAATTATTTATGCAGAGAGAAGCAAGATAAAGTTTCTTTCAAGAGTTCTTTAACATATCAGATTGATAAGAGTCAAAACACCTTTACTGCCATTAAATATTTACCAAGACTTGGCTTTTGGAAGAGGGGCAGTTCAGTGCAGTGTGTTTGGCTCCATGCAATGCTATTGATTAGCTATCAGAAGGACATAGTTAATGGGTAACCAGAGGTATTACAGAGTGCTCCACATTCTTGTCAAGTCTTTTCTCTGAAGATGACCTAAAATAAAGTCAGTTACAACTGGTGTTCACCCTGCAACAGATTGCACAAGCACACCTACGGTATGAACAAAAGGTTCACAAGAATCAGTTGACCAGGGCTTAAGCAATCCTTTCTAGTAGTTGTCATCACTGCTGGACTTTAGAACGGCACATGTTTACATTTAATTAGAAAGAACACACAGTTTACATCGCACAGTAGCTATCAGTATCGAATCAGAATTGATTTCCGCTCTCTTTCTCAAACGACTGTTTCCTTCAGACTAATTAAAAAAAGGCATATAACAAAATGACTCATATAAATTTTAAGACAAAGTAAACACTATTCCTTGGAGACAAAAATAAAAGTCAATAGCACATAATCATTACATTGAGTTTGTTTTCAGGTGATTCTGATGCCTACATTATGATATGTATGAGTACTATCAGATTTATTTTCTATAGATGTATATATGGACGTAAATATGAAATACCCCTTTGCACTGGATGGGCACTTCACTGATTATTTCAGTTTTCAGGGTCAGGATTTTTATTTGTTTCATCTGAATTGTTGCAGTTATCTAATACAAGAGGTGATTCACTAGTATTACCACTTTTTGCAGAAGGATTTTGTTTGTTTCAAAGAAAATTGGCTGTGTGTAGGTCATTCATGCAAAATGGAAGTCAGAAGCCATTATTCTTACCAGTTAGAAGCTGCAAAGGAAACTAAAGGCACAAACCAAATTGGCCTTAACTTCATGCATAATTTCAAACAAAGAAATCTCTATTAGATTTTGCTAGTTTTGCAGGCAAATCTAAATTCAAACTGCGGTGACAAGAGACTTCATTTAAGGCTCTTAGCAGAACTGCCTGACTCTTGAATGTGTGCATTCTTTGTCATCAGGAAAGATTTCCATTTTGGAGAGTCAAGGTTCAAGACAGCAATTTACTGTGTACTGTCAAGTCTGTGGGAGCTGAAGAGGTGGCAGTCCAGTTTATGTAAGTGTGTGGAGTTGTAGGAGCTGATCCTGAAACGCTTGTTCAAGAAGGCCTGATGTTCATGTGTGCCACAATGCTATGGTTTCCAAGAGACGGTGTTCACAATTGGCAAAGATCATCAAAAAGAGTTAAAAAGTAATACATACTACATCTATTTGCTGCCTGTTTTAGTTGGTATACTAGCTTTCTATTATTTTAGCATGCAACCAGAATTTAGCTTTGAGGAAAAAGGCACGCTGTTCTTAAAACTGATGTTGCCAAAACCATACCCAAAGTATAAAAAAAAAACCCACTTGTGACCTTTGGGACAGGATTCTCTGTCTTTTTTTCACCAAGCTGTGTTTCTGCAAGTCCCTGACATAGGCAGTTTCCCTGCTGGCCTGAAGCCAGAGTCACTGGCTCTACACCACCCACGTACACACCCCTTCAGTGATCCATGTCAGCCAAGTGGCCTCCAGCAGCCGGGAGAGAGGCACAGGGGCCGCCCTTTCAGGCTGGGGACTGGGAAGGTGAAGATACCTCTTGTCTTTGCACCGGCTGTGCCCCTTCTCCCAGTGTGCTGCCCACAGCTGGGCTGGGATCTGCTCTGCTGCTACTGTGATGCTCGTGCTTCCCAGGGAAAGTGACTGGGATTTTGTGATGCACAGTGGAACGTGGAGTTGCTAGCACCATCTTAAACATCCTTTATATTGGAATACTGAGGTCACCCTTGATGACTTGATGCCAGTTTTGTCTTCGATTAATAGATAAGGTTCTCTCTGTATTTGCAGTGTTACCTAAACAATCTATTACTGTAGGGAATAACTACAGTATTACAAATACTAGGTTAAATTTATTTTGTTAACTAAAGCCATGGAGAAATATTTAAGAATGGCCGAAGGATATGAATTGACAATAAAGAACAGATACAAGATTGTAAAATTCTTTCTTCTAACTTCTATAAAGTAAACCCTATACAAAATTAAAGTATTTTTTAAATTTCATCCGTCAGGTCTGGAAAGTGGCACTTTGTGAATGCTTAAGGTAAAATATGCTAATACACTTAATTCACTGCCAAAATGTAACAGGAGCATTTTATGGCAAGCTGGCTTCTAAGAATAATGTAGTCTAGTAAAACTGTGAAGTGTATCCACAATAGCTGCTCCTGTATTGAAAACACAGTTCCCTAATTTGTGGAAGAAATTTGAAAGCCTGTGAATCTGTATTGCAATTAACAGGGTACCATGTGGAACCATGAAGATGTATAATTAATGTTAACCTGTATCAGGTAACACGTGTAAAATTTTCAGTAGTCTCTTCTGTAAACTCAGATGCACTATATCTGAGAGATGATGTATACGTGAAAAAAAGATAATGCTAAGTTGTCATCTTCCAGGCCCTAATTACTCAGAAATGACAGAGACCCCAGCTCTACGTGCATCATGTGCTCAGGAAATTCAGGTGCATTTCTTAGTTACAAGCTATTAACTGTGAGTCTGTGGATCTAGCTGTGGAGGATAGTACCACACTGCAAAAGTCTCAAAAACACTTTCTTCTACTCCTCAGTTTCACATGTTTTGCTCTGTTTCAACCAAACGTTATTAACCCAGCAGCTATTTTTGTGATGGCCATGGGCCTTTTGATAGTGTAGTGAATGTGAAGAATGACAGGTAGTGCTCATATGTCGTGTGCGTACCACCATCACATGAGGCTGTGCTATCTGAGCAGTTTGCCCAGTGGCTTCATGAAGTGAACTGGAGACATTTGATTACTGTGCAACTCCATAAATGAACGGCTTGTAACAGAGGTATCATTTCTAATAATTTCTTGTTAAAAGCATGTCTCAGCAGTCCTTCAACTTCAAGGAAGACTGAGGTGATTTAACCACATATCCCGTGCCCTTGCTACCTCACCCAAGCTAGTCACAGGGAAATGGCGTGGGCACCACAATGGTCATGGAAAATGAAAATGAGGCCCAGAAAGAAATGCTTGCTGCTTGGCATCATCAGAAAACCATCTGGGTTTAGTATTGTGCTAACTTCAGACTGTGCTGCATATAATTTAGCTCTTTCAAAAGCTATGATTCTCTTTTCAGTAGTGAAGCTGAGAGCACCTTGCAAAGGAAGTGTTGTGATTGCTGGTTTTTAAAGATCATAGAATCATAGAATAGTTTGGGTTGGAAGGGATCTTCAAAGGTCATCTAGTAAACCTGCATGCAATGAGCAGGGACGTCTTCGACTAGATCAGATTGCCCAGAACCACATCCAGCCTGGCTTTGAATGTCTCAAGGGGTGGCACATCCACCGCTTCTCTGGGTAACCTGTTCCAGTATTTTACCACCTTTACTGTAAAAAATTACTTCCTCGCATCCAGATTGAATCTCCCCTCATTTAGTTTAAAACCATCACCCTTCATAGGATGAGGAGACTGAGGCCCAAGGAGGAAAAAATGCGTTTTCTAGTGGCCTTTAACTTGTACTTCTTGAAAAATTGAAGTTCTAAGATGGATAATAGTCAGTTCAGTCTTTTACTGTAGGTAATGAGCCTGTGCTTGAAGCATTTTGTGTCCAAACCGCACAGGTTGCAGGTTTCTTTAATCATTTCAGGAGAGAGGGCTGAAATTCAACCTACTGCTCACTGTGGATCCATATTCACAGATAATTAAGTTTGGACAGTATGGGCATGAATGATCAGTGCTAATCTGTTGAGATGTTATCCTGTAAAATCTTGACGTTATATCACCAACCACCACAGAGAAGAAAATCTGTGGTGGGCTCCGTTCATCAAGTGTGATTGGATCTGGTAAGAAAATATAAAGTAAAGAGAATGTCTGAGCTTATCCTAAACTAAGAATGTATGGATACACCAGACACAAGTAAGTGACACTGGCGGACTGTACAGTGCAAAGAACCCACTCTGAATTATGTGCAACCCACATTACTGTTATAGCATGGTCTGTGGCCTGCGCACCATAGAGTCTAACACAGTTGCTGCCTTCGGTTACATTAGTGAGAGATGTTTAGGTGGTTGTATTGAAGAGAAAGCACAGTCCTCTTAACTTGTGTAATTGCAGATAAAGGAAGGCTAGTGAAATATTTGTCTATGGTAGGGCAATGCCATCTAGTTACCAGTCTACCAGCTGTCAGGCTTCTGACTCGCATATGATGCAAACTTGACCATTTTATATCCTCCACTTTACAGCAAAATGTCAAAGTCCTTCTAGGTCTTGTGGGTTTTTTTGATATCATCTTGTTGCATTGTTTCCTAAAAGGACCTTGGAGGTAGTATTTTCAAGGTTTCAGTGGTGCTTGGCCCTTGAGTGCATTGAGTGGTATGAAGGGACCCTCTTCAAAGCCATCCTGAGTGCAGGCTGAGGTCTGAGAGGTCTCCAGAACTTGAGTGTCAGAAACATTTGTGGTGAAAACCAAGGTCAGACCTACATGCCTTTGGGAACATTGGATATGTTTATCGCTGGGGTGGGGGAGGAGGGAGGAGACAGATAAGGAATGTTTGGTTTTTGCTGGGTTGGGTTTTTTTTCCTCCTTTAGGTGGAAGTTTTCTCTATTTTGTTCAGAATTGCTTCAGGTGGAAAGTAAGTTCCCACCCTAGAGCAAAAATATGCCTGGCAAGAGAGAAGTGTTATAAGAGCAGCACTTCACACAGTTGATTTTCAGCCAAAGTCCCTCTGGGAACACTTACAACTGGTAAAATTTTTCAGCAGGCTTGAAGCTACTCTGAATTTGGGGTCTGAGGAAACCTCTTGGTATCTGCAGGGTAGCAAGAGTTACATGAGAGTCATCATCCAGTTTTCCTTCTGCCTGGATACAGTTAAAGTGGGCCCTTGAATCTCTCAGACCCAAGCTGGAGCAAGAAAGGCGCCATGCTGCCATAGTAAAGCAAAGGCTTACTATAAAGAACATGTGAATTATTTAAACCAAGGAAATGTTGGAATGCTTCTGTGACCCGTTCTTCAGGCCTAGAAGCCCCATTTATTTTTTATTTGTAGCATCAATAGAATCATAGAATGGAATCTTTGACAAAATAATTTTTGGGAATTAATGAAGGAATTTCAAATAAGTATCAAAAGAGACTAAATGAAAGTGTTTTAGCAAAGCACATATTGATGGGAATCTGGTGATTGCATGCTTTTCTTAAAAAAAAAATAAAGAAAAAGAAAAAGTTTTAAAGATCTAGCTACCACAGTACCTTTATCTGGAGGAATCACACTGCCTCGAAATATGTATGTATCAGAATCTATTGGTCACTCAGATGCAATCATAATTGGTTAAAACATGTAATAGTGTATTTTGTACTGTATTGTTTGTCGCCAGACTTCGGGAAGGAGCCTGTTTGTAGGCACACAGAGCCAGTGTTTTGGAATCTAAATAATCTGCTATATTTTTCATATGCTCTGGGGGAAAAAAAACAACCACCAAACAAACAAACAAAAGATCTAAACAAACCCCCCCCCCCAAAACAACCAACCAAACAAAACCGCGCTCAACCAATGCAAACAACTTAGAATATTTGGGCTTTCCTCTTTTTTTTTTTTTATTTTTAACCAGGGACCCACACTGAACACTGGAGAGTTTAGCTTCTCAAATGCCTTTTTTGTTTCCATTTTAATCTTGTGCCAGGTGGTTAAGAAGCGGGCAGCAGTGGTATTTTGGTAGCCTGTTTTCAGCATTATTTGCATACCTTTGTATTTCTCCATGGTGATCAATGCTCAGCCATAGTGGAACTTCAGTCGGTAAAATTTATGTGCAACTGTTAAAGTAATTTTATTTTTAATGAGTCTGTTCCAGGGATGTTAATATCCCTTTATAAATATTTATGTTTTCAATATGTCTCCATTTAATTGAAAAGGTTCTTCACAATATTTTCAGACAACCTCAGGTAGTAGGCATAATGACATATCAACACTCTGACCTTTTAGCTTCTGGATTTCTATTAGTTAATCCACGTTTTGCTTGTCCATGTATATTACATTTTAGTTCGTATATGATTTTCCTCTATGGGCTGTTGGAATAAAGGGTGTTTTCCATACAAACGCCTTAATAAATTGGAAAGGAATTAAAAATGCTATTGCATACCAGCAGCTGTCATATAGACTGACTTGAGTATTGTAATCAGTGTGTGGTGCTATTAAAAGTCCACATTGAAATGTTTGATATTTGCATGGTCATCAATCAGAAGGATGATCTTAAGTCATATTCATCAGTACAGCAACAGCTTTTGATATTCATAAAGCTGATATGAAATTACTTTGATTTGTTATCTAAGAACACTGCTCATTGTGATTTCCTGTTGCCATCACTTTTGTTATGTCTTAATGAATTTCTTTTACTACCCATGTCATTTTCCACTGTGTAAAATTCACGAAAGAGTTAATGGCTATGAAGAGGTGGGAAGGAATTGTTGCTGATTCCATGGAGAGCATGTTAGTGCGGGCTCCTTCCCTAGTAATCAGTTGTTAATGTGATTTCTACCATTACACCATAATAACTCAAGCAGTTGCCTAACTACTGATTCCTTGGGAAATAATCCCACAGTCAACAGGCATTGTTGAGACTATTTTTACCTGATAGACCATCTACTTTATTCTTTTTTCAGCTTCTTCTCATTATAGGTAACTTGTCAATATCATTCTTTTTGCTTATTTTCCATAGCATTGTTAGCTGATCCAGGCATTTTTGCATTTTAGCATTTTTATTCATTATATTGAAAAATCTGCAGTTTTGCAAATAAACTTCCTGTAGATGCTCAGTCTGTTTGCTGAAAGAGAGTCCTGTGTAATAGGAGTTAACAATACGTCAGTGATTTACAGATTAATCCAACTTCATGTAAATCACACAAGCAACTTTTGCTGTAGCTCAAAGGTGGTGAAGAAGATGCCACAGCTAAAAAATACTGCCTTTTAAGTTTTTGCTGAATAGGTTTTTGACTTCTTAAAATTATGATGGTTGCTGCATACTTTTAGAGGAGCCTTGTGGAAACTTGATGCTCTTTTTGTTCTCTGTCACTTTTGAAATAAAAGTTGGTATTAGTGAATGTGGGTCCATGTATGATAATACTAAAAATATCAGTTAAACTGAGTGTAGTATTCTTGCAGCTCAGCCTTAGATAGAAACTTAGTAACATGTATGGCTATTTTTTTCCCCAGTTTATCCAAATCTTTGCCTGAAGGAATGAATCTGTGGGACCAGCTTAACTGCACTTTCGGTACTTCTGAAGGTGGACTGCAAGGCAGAGTGGATGTTGTGACCCTCACCTATTGTCAGATTGAAGATCTGGCAGCTCAGCTGCAGCAAGCTCGGTCAGAGCAAAAGGACACAGAGCTGAAGCTCCAGAAGGCCCTGGAGGCTTCACAGGAGGCTAATGAAAAAGTTCAGAAGTAAGTCACTTGACTTCTTTCAGGGAAAAATTGCAGTTGTAAACCAGTGAAACATTTCTTCTGGTATTTTGTCCATGACTGAAAGTGTGTTGGTACTCAGAAAAGGTCCCTTAAAATGATTCCTTATTTGACAGCCATTCAGCTCATTACCTATTCAGTGTGAAGCTAGTCATTTTAACAGTTTTAAAGCATTGCATAAGTCAGTGTGCCTGTCATTACTGTTACGGAAACTGCTTTCTACACATGCAAGGCACAGAGGAAGTGCTTCCATCTCCTATGAGTGGTTTTCACTGTCTTTTATCCTATGCCAATCCTATGGGAATAGTATTTGCCTTATAATTGCATGGTAGGATATTAAGGTTCTCATTTTCACTCTGTTACACATCTGGCAGGTTTCATGCCACCATAAATACTGATGGGGTTGTTTAGGGGTGGATTCAAAATCTCACTGAAACCAACAGGAAGTCTCTAAGTCAGTGAACAGGGATTGTATTCTTTCCCATCATAAGATTTCCTGTTAAAAGCTTACTGAACTCCAAAACCTGAAATTCATCTCTACTGATGTCCTTATTGTCACATTTGTTATTACTAGCATATAAGCCTTTGGAAATCTGATTGCTGGGACAGACAAATGTGTACGCAGAGCCTCTTCACAATCTGGCACTTCTCATCTTTGCACCACATTCATCAGTTGCAAAATGCCTCTCTCTCATACCCTTCCAAGGTGATTGATGCTGAACTGATGCAGATTATCCTATCTGTCCATATTTGTCTTCAACTTTAATGTCTACATCATGTTTCCAGAGTAGCCAGAAATGGGCTTATAATATATTGCAAAGACTTTAAGATGAGTTCTGTTTAAAAAAATGCATTCAGAGTCTACCTATTAAGCTAAGAAAGTAGATTTCTATATTTTCATTTTGTTTGTAACGACATAAAATATAGTTAAGATATATATATGAAAACACGTATTTTCAGTTGTTTTTTTAAAACCTCCAGTGTTTGTTTGAAAATCATTCAAATCTCTCTCCTAAACACTTAGATATGTTTGAAATTTCAGCAGGTGTATGCTTGATAAAAGTTAAGCTATAAAAATAATTACAGCATGTTAAAGAGAATTTTGGCTGAACCTTTCTGTACATTGTTTAACATTGTTATTTAATTTCATTTTATTTATAAACATTTACTAACCATAGATGTTTAAGTAAAGGCTGGTTTGGTTTTGTGTTTTCTTAGTGAAACAGCCTTATTTAATCCTGTGTAACCAGGGTGGCCAGAGTAGAAGTGCAGCCACAACCTGAATTAAAGTGGTGTGATCCACTGCTATACTAAAAAGAATTTTTACAATTTAACATGCTCAGCTACTTGGGAGAATTTTGGTCAGGTTAGTTTTCATTATTGCTGAGATCAGACCGCTGAGCCTATAGCAAAATTAAACAATTGGGTGAAGTCTTTTGGTGACAATAGCATTCCCTTTTTACCAAGAAACTGTGGAAATGCTCCGTGCGTCTTCCCAGCACCCAGAGTCATCCACCCCCATCTTATAATTCAACCTGCAAACAGATTAAGCAGCTGAGTTTGTGGAAAGTGTGTTTACTTTGAGCTAAGAACCCTTGTGTGACACTATAGAGATTCCTCTGACACCTCTGGGAGAGCTACACAGACAGTTCGTACTCATCAGCAGGGAAACCAGGCTGAGAATTCCCCATTTCTTTGTAACCTCAACCACTTCATACAAATCAGTGTTTGGCAATTAGGCAGGAACTCATTTGTTATCTTAGCTTTTTATTTCGAAGGCGTAGTACGTTCTACATTTCAAAAAGGAACTGACAATTTATAAACCTGTCAACAGAAAAACCTTGTTGGTATTAATTACAGTAGTATTAATAATTAAAACTGTCTTAAGAAGATGCTTATTGTAATTTAAAATATGACATTGCGTTTCATACCCTTAATAGGGTTCTGAAACCTCTGTTTTCCTGACTTCCTCTAGATGCTTAACTAAAATTGTATTCTGACATATGAGGGAAGTATTTTAACAGCTATATAAAATAGTCTTGATATTATTCAGTAAAATATCTGAATAATGTAATAGTTTTTAACAGCAGCAACAGTTAAAAATCAAAAGAGAAAAATAATTCTAAGCTTCATTAAGAAACGACATAATTAGTACAATTAGTGTTGGAAAAGGATGTACTATGTATCTTCTTACCATGTAATTTACTGGTGTTCACTATGACTTTGCTAATCTGTTCTCTGGCAACACTAAAGAATTTTTTTTCATTCTTAAAAACTTCATTGTTTGCATTCAGCATCATATGCTGAGCTTGAAATACAGATGTAGTTTCTCCACGGCATTGCCCTTGTGGCAGCCATTTGTGTACCCACCTCCAATTGTTGCTTTCTAAACATGAGATCCAAGTCAGAATAGTGATCCTGTGTTTTGCATCAAGACACAGAGCATCTAAAATATTTCTGGATCCTATCCTGCACAAAACAGCAGAAGTGAACCAGAAGGGGGATATATTGGAATCCACTTATAGTGAACTTGGATGTTGTAAAAGTCTGTTTATTCTGAAAAAGGGTGGACATCCCAAATCAGCTCACTGCAGTGTGAGATATAAATTGCAACAATGTGCTCTTGCCTGTGAAAGTGGTTCACCACCCTAGCAGGGGTGGTGATATGAAACACAAAATGTTGGTGCACAGAGAGCAGCCACACAGATTTAGCAGCATTTGTTTGAATCTATTTTGATTTTGAAACATTGTCAAGATACACATTAGACTTTTAAGAGAGCCCTATTTATAAAGCAAATACCCATTTTAACTGTGTGGTATATGTAAGTAAATACATGTATGTGCACAAATAACACAGTATATATTTATTCAGTAGAAAATGTTGATGATCAGTATGATAATATTTTAACTTATGCTCTGTAGAATGGCTATTACTACAATTTTCTATATTTAAACAATGTTTTTAATTCATAGTTACAAACAAAGAATTAGGACAGTGGCGCAGAATTCACCAGGAGTGTTGGCACAGTGCCACAAGGCCCACTGCAAATTTGTCCTGCTGGAGAAGCCAGGAACCAGCTGGTTCAGCCCCAGCAGGGAAATGGGACTGACCTGGAAAGGTGGCTGGAAAAGACTCTGAATTAATTAATGCCTCTGCCAGCAGAGGAAGCAAGACATTTTGAAACTGTCCTTCCTGCTGGAACCTTTGGGATTGAGAAGTGGCTACTGATGTCAGCAAGATCAGAGGAGGTTATAATGTAATACCAAATCAATATTAGCCAATTATCAGTAAAGGTTGAGGCCACTTTTGATGTGTTTTTTTCCAGGAAATGTTCTATTTTTCTCAATATCTTTGCAGTTGGAGTGAAATTTAATGCAATTTGTCTATTGCGGGCTTCTATTTTTTTCTTACAATTTAATGATTCAAGCATAGCTCTCTGTGTGTGAGCACAGTCACCCTTCATGCTCACATTGCTGTGTAAGGTGGCAGCAGAGGATGTGCATGTAGAATTTCTGTGTAATCTTGTAAAAGTAAACACAAATCCACAAAATAATAGTGCAATGCTAAAATATAAAGTTATGAAAACAAGCATAAATGTTGAGAGCCATGCTGCTTGTGCACTTTGTTGAGGTAGTTCTGACTATGAATAAAGCAAATATTAAAGTGATGTATAACAGAAATTATTGCTTCATTTATCCATAACTGTTTATTAGAGAGACCTTTTGATCTTTCTTTTCAGGAGGAAGTTAGTAGAGTTACAGTTTTGGATAAAATATTTCAGTGGATTGAATACATAAGAAAACTAAGTGATCTTCTAAATAAACAGTTTTATCAAAGGAAATTGCTATCTGTCATAAAAGAAATGTTACCTTTTATGACATTTGTTTTACCTCTTCAGGTGTGATTTTTTTGGCCGCATAACTTTCATTGTAACTGGAACACACCCATTTTTTGAGTAGTCCTGGATTTCCCTCAAGCATTTCTGAACATGCTTTCTCTGCTTTTGTAGTTGTTTATTTAGTTTCTTATCTGATCCTGATAAAAAAGTCGATCAATGACACAACAAAAATAAACAGTTCTTCCCAGCATTCAACACAGTTGGAAATAACAGAAAAAACTGAAATAAAGAAGCAAGCATTTATTAAGTGGTTAGAGTCCCCCTCTTCTGCAAGTAAAACTAGTCTGCCTTCCGAGTACGGGAGCTGCATGCATTTCACATCTATGTCCAAGACATTCTCCAGTGCTGGCTGGAGGGTCTAATCTTTCCCAGAATGATCTGAGCAGTGCAGTTCAAGAGCAAGAATGATTATTTGAATAATTGCACCACAATGTGAGGTGACCCTCCGACAGGGGACTGACCAGGGACACATATGGATTTTGGGAAGATGCTCTGATGCTCTTTTTTAACACAGCTGTGAGAAGAATGTGACTAAGACCCGGTAGTCTTTCTGGAGTATAGCTGGCACAGGAAACCATGAGGAGAAGAGAATTTAACACATGGGTGTAAGAGAGTCCGCTTCATTGATGGGATCTGAGGGGAATGTCTAATGACTGGAAGAATCAAACTTGGCAATGAAAACACAAAGCTCTTTTCATCAATTCAAACGCAGACTCTAAAGCTGCAGATGGTTACCTCCAGCCTTGCCTATTCAATGCAGGGCTGTATAAAATGGCACTTTGGTGAATACTAATAGATCAAAACAAAGATTTAATAACATAAAGATGTGGTGTTCATTTTTAAATGAGGATACAGGTCAGTGTCTCAGAAAAGAATGAAATAAGTATCTTTATGTATGGGTCTAAAGTCTCTGGAGATTTTAAACTGCAAACATGGTATCTTTAGTGCGCAGATTGTACTCAATACAGCGCAGCTATGCAGGGAACCTGCTAAAACCAGGATTTCTGAATTATTATACTAATTGAGACCATTTGCAACATGCAAATGTTGTTGACTAGTTATCTCCCTTTTAAAATCATACCTACATATGCTTAGTTGAAGTATACATTGTAGCTTGTATGTCTTCAGTCACTCATTGTAGACAAGAATGGAGCTAGTTAATTAGAAATTGGAGGCAGAAGTGCTGCACAAAAGAAACAAGCTGTACATTCACCAGGACTTAAAGCTATTTGTTTTGGAGGAACCACCACATGTTAGAGAAATCAATTGGCTTTATTTTAAATTTTAGAGACATATTTCTTGAATTTTAATCTTTCAAAACAATAACTGGCATTTGATTTCTTACTTTATTAAAATGTTACGTTTAGAATTTCAGACTTCCCTAATAAAACCAGATTGCGCTTTTTTTGTCTTTTTTTTTTTTTACACTTACAAATCTGTATTCTGCTGAAGATCAACACATTAACTACTGCAGGCTAGAAATACAGCATCACAGGTATTAATAGTTTCACTGATTTGTGTCAGTAAATAATTTAGCAGATATGAAAAGTGATTTTGCTTTTAATGAAAACCACCATGTGCCTGCTACTGTGAAATTGAATAGTTGGTAATCTTTTAATATCAAATGGGGAATAATTTAATAGTTGCTATAGCATTTTGAAATGTAAAATAACTTCTGGTGACTTGTTGAAGAATGCAGATGGAGAACTAGTTTCTTAGTTACAGCAAATTGGCTTAGCTCTGTCACACTGAGTTGCACTCATTTGTCCCTGTTTAGGATATGACCTGTATCTTACTGAGAAACATATGCTGGTGCGTACACTCAAAAGATGAATGAGTGAGGGCAAAGTGCTAAAATTCTTTTTCTTACTACAGCAAGCTGCAGAAGTAAATAGTTACAAGAGTTTGTGTGGAAGGAAATGTAGAGACAAGGAGGACAACTCTTGTAGCAGTCTAAGATACCAATGAAAATTAGCAATAGTTCTGGACTTTCAGAATTGGATCAAAAGTTATTAAAGGAGATTCAACATGGAAAAAACTGCTTGATGAGGGCTGATGTGTTGGCTGTCTTGTGCAATGATTAAAAGCAGATTATAAACTCCATGGGGCCCATAAGAGATACACAGTCTCCACAGGCAGGGTTTTATGGTGTTTAGGAAACCCACACTAGCCAGATGGAAGATTCCCAGACACGCAAAACTACCACATACCCTGAAGAATTCTGCAGAGTGCAGCAGAGCTGATGCAAAATTTCTTTGGCATGCAAGACGTGAACAGGAACACAAGAAAGTCTGTAACATAAAATCTAGTAACAATCACATCATATCATATACAAAAATGTTACCGTTAACTAGAGTAGCAATAACAGGCAGTGTGAATTTATTGGATTTAGGAGCGGTAGGCTTGGAAGTAGTCTGCTTTAGGAATTCAATGAGGAATTAAGACTAATTGAAATGAGTGAAGAAAGTCATGTGTGATCTAACTGAAAGCAGTATATAGTAGGGTCAGAATTTATTCAAATACTTGGAATTCTGCACTAACGCCAGTGACTCCTCTCAGAAAAATTCCCCTCAGACTGCAGTAATATGCATTATGAAATGATGAATTAAAAAGTCTTGTAGAGATACCTGTTTGTTGTAATAATAGAATTGAATAAGCCAGTGAGGTTATGTGGAGCCTCAGAGAAATTCAACAGAAATCAATTTTCTGGATCTGGAGGAAATAAAATATTGAACTAGTATTCAAGTCTAAGGTGAGCTGAACTAATTCTGTCACTGGTGGCATATTCTCTGGACTGTTGTAGATATACCAGGTTTCTGTATCACTAGGCAGATCTTGTGTTCCTTGGTAAGACTAACGTAGTATTCATGCTGTACAAAAGGAAATGTGTCACTTTTACAAAGCTGTAATGAAATGTATTTTCTGCATTGGATGATGCTTCACTTGAAAATTTTTGAATTATGCGACATACAGTCCAGGTAAAATTTGCAGGCTGTGATGGAGGGACTACCTGATAACTTAGTACCACTATGGCTGATAATTTCTCAGTCCTAAGAAGACTTGGTCTTGGGTTAGCATGAGCAGAAAAATTCTGACAGAAAAAATGTGAAACAATTGACTTTTTGTCTTTTCTGCCTGGGTTCCTTGGAGACCCAAATGGAGAAGCATGTGCTGAACCACAGTGATGGACGCTGGTTGTGCCAAGATCTGCACAGAGCAGTGTGACCTCAGATGTTTTCTCTCAAAGCTCCCTTGGCATCTGTCCCCCATCCCTCTAGCCTCCCAGTTTTCTAAGTGGTTGTTTGGGAGCGGGGATACTCCTCCAGGGTGTGACACAATGGTGCTGAGTTTCCTTCTCCATCTGAGGAGATCCTAGTTCAGATCGCCTGTATAAAAGGAATGTTTCAGCCACTCAGGTTTGATCTAGATGCTCCCTTCCTTGCCTTGAAGTAGTACCACATAGAGGGAAATAATTCAGACTTCTTTGATCAGAGAGCAGTGTGTAGCCTGCTCACCTCTGAGATGCAAGACCTGGTTCTGATACTTTCCTTTAGGACTTTTTCTCAGTTTTATCCAGTGCCTGTTGAACATAAATGCAGAGCCAGTATCAGAACATTTATCTCGTATTTTCCAGGAGAGAACCCTTGATAACCACCCACAGAATCACACATTCAGGTCTACACTTCAGGTATGTCTTCTCCAGAGATTCGTAGCTTCAGAAAGAGAAGAAAAGACTTTTCAGCCCTGGAATGTATTCTTCTCCTTAGAAGTGGCAGGTGTGGGTTAAAACCAAATTTTCCTTAGCTCATCTGAATGCTCTAGCTGATAGTCAGTATAATTTTTATACTTCTTTTAAAAAGGAGGAGTGGTAGCACTGCTGTTATGTTTGTCACCTTAAAAGAGACAAGTGGCCTCAGGTTATTTCTAGAGAAGGGCAGTGTGAGAACCTCTGAACAGCTTGGAGCAAAACACTTAAAGCAAGGGACTGAGATTATAAAAACAAAAACAGGAAAAAAATCAACAGCATGAAACTCCCAATTTGGCGAGTTTAGGAGCACACTTCTTAACCTAGTTGCTGTAAATCCCATCCCAAGGTGCTGCCATCCTCTCTGTACAGACTGGAGGAGGATTGTGCTGGTCCAGACCACATGTGAAGCTGCAGATTCTGTTCTCAATGTTAAGAGTCCTGGAAGACAGATTTGGTGTTGTTCAGAATTGCAACAGCTGATACCCTTTGTAGTCCTAATGATTCACACTATCTTTTGATGTCTTCTTTTCATGTGAAGATGGCCTTCAATAGAGCAGTTTGCGGTATAAGTGCCGGAAGTCTCATGCAGTTGTGTGATTTGCCAGAGCAGATATGGGATATTCTTCTCACAGATGTTTTGGGTGTCATAATTTATACTGAGTTCTTTAGCATCTCATGGATTATGGTCAATGCCAAAATTATGTTCAGTGATGTACTTATCAGAATGAAGATACAAAATGCCAACTAAAAGAAATGATAGATAAGCCTTTCCAGTATTCCTTGCACAGCTGCGATATCCATTGACTGCAGGCAGTTTCACATGGAGGAAGAATGCAAAACTGAGCATACAATCTAAGCCAAGTATTTATTTTCTGCGTGCAGCTATGGTTTACATTTACTTAACCTCTGTAAATTGTGGATTGCAGTGCAGATATTGTTTTCTTAAAGTATGGGTAGTTACAATATAAACACAAATATTTATCATCATTTGAATATTTATCATCTCAGCCTTTCACGAAAATATAAGCAGTGCTGAAACTTAGTTCTCTCAAATACTAAAATGTATTCTATGAAAGTCAAATGTTTTCAGAGTCAATATAATCACAACATCCCAGTTTTTGACCTGTGTGTTCATTTACAGTTTGCTTATAGCTGCTTCACAGAGATGGAAGTTTGTAGATTACAACATGGTTTTATTGATTTATCAGTAGCAAAATACACTAAGTATACTCAGTAAACTGGATTGGCTAGCTCTTGGGCTTGTATTGTATAATATCAGCTCGTTGTGGAATACTTCAGAACAAAATCAGAATGTTGGCATAGTTAACATCAATGGTGTAAACCAGACTTGCAAAGACTAATATTTAGTAAGACCAATAACACAAACAAATCAGATTTTGAAGTTGTTTGCCCAATAGGAAGAAGCATGCTGACACAGTATTTGTAAGCTTATAGTTAACCATTCTATGACAAATTATTCAATAACTTTGAACAGCAGATTGAGTGCTCCTTGAAGAACAGCAAGAAGACTTTTTCTCAGACTTGTTTTTTTTTAATAAGATGATAAAATGTGTGTCACAGCAAATAATCATTTACTTTAATATTTTATATCCAAATAAAATAAGTCCATGGCATTTATGTTGCTGTTACTAAATAGTATTTGGTTTGTTTGTAGGAGTCATTTATTTGTGGCTTGGCTGAAGGAATAAAAATAAAGTTGCGGTTCTTTCTGTTAATACTTACACTGTTTCTTAACATATGCAGAAGATTGAGTACTGTAAATGTATGTGCAGAAGCTCAAAAAGAAATCCCAGACATTCTGAAGCTTCTGAATTACGTATAATCTTTTAGAGAACAGATGGAACAGTTCTTTACAGCAACAAATTGCAATAACTGCCTGGGCCAGCAAGGTGTTTAATTCTAAGCAAACTTGAAATCATTTAAATTTTTCCATTGCTTAAAATTATGTGTACCTTTACTGAAGCAGGGGCTAGTTCTCCAAGGAAAATATTACAGTTCATGTTTCTGATCTAGTACTGAGTCATTAATTAATAGCCAGATTTTTCCGTAAGGCTTTTCATTTTTTTTAACAAGATTTTGTAAAAGGCAGCATCAGTCATATGAGAGCCAACAATAGTTTTAACGCCATCATTGCCACTGCTGTTTATTGGCAAGTTGCTCAGCTTTCCTCTCCTGCATTTTTGCTGTATGTGATGTGGGTATAAGTGAACACTAAGTTGTTGGAAACACTGAGTTGTTAAAAGGCATGAATCTTTAGAATAAAATTTTATCATTTCAGCTTCACATTATGGAATTTTTGCCCATAGAAATTATCAGAATTCAGTTTTTGAATGGAGGGCACTGCAGCTGTTAGAGATGTGTATAGTGAAATTATTGGATTTAGCATTTAATTCTGTGCCTCATAATATATCTACTTCTATCAACTCAGTCTTTGATAAGATATTCATAAGTTATTTGGAGGTTGTAAAAGATGCACGTCTACATGTGGTGAAAGGGTTTCTAAGTGGTGAGCTCGAAACACAAAAGACATTTCACAGATTTCTGATTTTAAACACTGGGATATTTTACTTCATGCTTTTGAGGAATTTTGTGAATCTTGATGGAAAGCCAAATTGTTGTACTCTCATCAGCAGAAATTAAGGTTTTCTCCCACAATCAGTTCCATTCATATCACCACCTGGCGATTTGACACCAAGGCCCAAGTCTGCAAGCTCACCAGTTCAGAAGAATTAAAGTTGTCCTCAAAATGAGCTGAAGGTCCTCCAGAGTCAGTCTTGCTCAGGAATTTACTCCCTTCCCAGGAGCAGAAGAAGTTTATTCCCAGCTGGATGTCAGGAACATGGAGCAAAATAGGCCTAGAAGGCCGCTGAAAAAAACAAATGTGACCTGTCTAACAATGTGAATTGTCTTGGTAGAATGGTGCAGAAGGCAGTTGGAGACAGTCTGTCTACCAGCTACTGGAGAGAGGTTACTGAAGTTTAGAAGTGAGAAGACTTGTTCTCATCTTAATAGCCTTAAATGGCTGATAACTCAGTAAAAAGCCTATTAAGTATTTTAAGGAGCATTATGCATGTGTAGAAAACACTTTAGTCTGTGATGCTGTCTCAACTGGCATTTTAAACCCCCTTTTTTGTGTGTAAATAAGCAGTTAGGCATCTTTTCTGGTTTTGTCCCTGCACGGGGGACCATCTTGCAACATCAATATAATGGACCAGCTTCATGTTGATGGCATCTATATATAATATATTGCAGACATTAAAAGGAGAAAAGGATGTTTCATCCATGAACTTTTTTTATTAGTCCACTACTGAGAGAAGGCTGCTCTTAGATTTTCTAGAAATACTTTTCAGAAGTATGGTTGAGTTGCCCTGAAACAAGAAGTCTATGGGCACCACTGGATTATACCAGAAGGGTGGGGAGTCCACTTACCAGTCTGAGACCATTATGAAGGACTTATCACAAGTGGGATCTTAATTAAATACTTTCCTCTTACATCCGAACCCATTTCCACTGTTATTTGATCTCTCAGTGATGTAGAAGTCACTCCAGGTTGGGCAGTATCACATCAGTTATGCCAGGAAGGCAAATCTATTTAAATACATCAAACCTATGTAGAAACCATTATTTTTAATGTAAAGTGGAGGAATTTGATGATGGTTTATCAGAAGGAATTTTCTCTCCACAAGCTCCAGATTACTCTTGGTCATGAGTGTGGAACCACCTCAGGGAGGCGGAACATAACCAAGAGCTGCCTTGAGCTGGCAAGTCTGCGTCAGATTTCATAAAATATTTGTGGAATCAAGAAAAAAGCTCATGTTGTCTTTATTGTTTATGATATCAACAGGAGTATACCAGAGTTGTGCTTTGATGAGATATGTACTTGGGAATCAGCCTGAGTAATATATCAGCCTGTAGAAAAGGACCTGGGGGTCCTGGTAGACAACAACGAGTGAACAGTGTGATGCTGGGTTACATCAATAAGGGCATCACCAGCAGAGATAAAGATGACATTATTCCACTCTACTCAGTGCTTGTCAGGCCACATCAGGAATACTGTGTTCAGTTTCTGACCCTGCTATTCAAAAAAGATGTGTCCAGGCTGGAGAGGGTCCAGAGAAGAGCCACAAAGACGATCAAAGAACTGGGAAGCCTGCCATGTGAGGAAAGGCTGAGAGAGCTGGGTTTGTTCAGTCTTGAAACAAGAAGGCTGAGGGGAGACCTTATCACCGTGTTC
This sequence comes from Psilopsiagon aymara, assembly GCA_024733675.1. NCBI lineage: Eukaryota > Metazoa > Chordata > Aves > Psittaciformes > Psittacidae > Psilopsiagon > Psilopsiagon aymara. The sequence continues at coordinate 22,151 of JANRGW010006608.1, read as the reverse complement.
CAGTATTTGAAGGGTGACGACAAAGAAGATGGAGACTCCCTTTCCACAAGGAGTCACATGGAAAAGACAAGGGGTAACAGGTACAAGTTGCTTCCAGGGAGATTCTGATTGGACACTAGAGGAAAATTTTTCACAATGAGAACAATCAGCCATTTTAATAATCTCCCCAGGGAAGTGGTGGGTTCCCAAGTGTTTGATATTTCCAATATTCAGCTGGATGGGGTGCTGGGGCATCTTGTCTAGACTGTACTTTTGCCAAGAAAGGTTGGACCAGATGATCTTTGAGGTTCCTTCCAACCTTCTGTTACCCTATGAGTCTATAATTTGCAACTTTACAAACACATTGTAAACAGGACTTCACCAGAGTGTGCCCAGAAGAGGTGAGACTGGCTTGAAATAGGCGTCTGAGAAGTTCAGACCGGCCTTACGAGGAAAGTTTTTTGAAATATGCAGAAGAGTGGAATGCGGTGGTTTCAAGCTGATCACAGAATCATAGACTCTATAGGATAGCAAAATACTTTCTATGGGAAGATATATTAGAATAGGATAAAACTGCTAGCTTTTCCTGAGCCGATGGCAGAGACTTCCAGAAAGTATTTGTCAAAAAAAAATCCAGGACACCCTTGCCTATTCATATCCGCACGAACTTTGTGGAAAGGAATAGAATAGAGTAGGCTTTGATGTCAAGATTTCTCCTCAAAGAGGCCAGCTGTGACACCAAATGCATGAAAACAGTACTTGTCAGTGAGAAAAGTAGTTGAAGGTTAGGCAAAGAGGTACAGGAAAGGTTTTCCTTGCACAAATAGAAATAGTAAACTTTGCATAAAATTGGCATATAAACTGTCAGACTCAAGCTGGAGTAATTAGGTGGAATTCTGTGATCTGATTAAATAATCTGATGTGTATAATTTGACCTTAAATATGCCAGTATATCCTGTATTTCAGTTCTTGGTATTTTTTTAATCTGATATCAGCCACATGGTTAGACACGAATGCTCCATCCGATTGTAAGAGCCTGGTCTGTATCATAAGCATGTTGTAGATCTCAGTGTACTGAAATACAGATGAGGTTACAGCATAGTTGTTTAAGGGTTTATTTTTCTTTTTCGCAAGCTCATTTATTTTAGGCAATCTGTGTATGCTGTCCTGAGAAAGGATTTGAAAACAAAGGAATGCTACCTTTCACAAGGTAGCATTAAAACCAACATAGATGCAGAGTCCTGATTTTGTATTGTCCTGTGCTGTGTAACAGTCTACATCAATAAAGTAGGGTGAACTGCTTTCAAAATATCCCAACTGTGTTTACCACTCACTTTTCCTGCTGCTAGTGATGGCACAAAGTGAATAGTAATGGTGAGCTAGCTCATAATCTTCCAAACAGAAGGTAGAGAGCAAACAATTTGACAAGATTAGTTATTGTGGACCACAGATAAAGGCTTAATATTTTAGCCAAGGCCTTGTGAGCCAGGTTTATTTTGAAATATGTCTGCTGTCAGCAGCCCAACTGGCTGTATTTACTTCTAAGTTTAATCATATTCACAATTACTCTTTTGGGCTGAGAAGACTGAAAGGGATTTAATAGGAATGATTGTTTTGTGACAATGCTTTTCAGAGGCAGAATAGTATGCCCTTCCAAATAAAAGGCCTGTAAGTTTAATGGAACATACTTTTTGGAGTGACATTACAAACAGTGTTGGGCAGGCAGGAATTGACGGCAGTGTCTGGAGTGACTAGATTCAGCACTGTGGTCTACCATGGTTTAGAGCTCACTGATGCTGCTAAATCAGTCTCTAACACTTGTGTTTTAAGACCAGAAAGGACCATTATTACCAGTCAGTCCAGCCACCTGTCTAATCAAATTTTACTCTGCAATTCCTGCATAAGGCTCAAAGCCACTGCTGAACTTCAGCATGCCATTTAGAAAGACACCCAGTCTCCCATCCAAAAGATGCAGACAGAACTGTTCAGCAGAGAGGCAGCCTGGTGCATCTGAGCCCCATGTAGCCATTATCACTATTGTGATTTAGGAAGGAATTGTTACAGATTGGTGCATGACCATTAAATAAAACTGATAATGTTTTTTAGTGAGTAGTTCGAAAATCATTATTGTTCAAAAGGCAGATTTTTGAGATGGTAAAAATACCTGAATTGAGGAATAATTAAAGATTCACTGAACCACACAGAGGTAAAAGGGTGATGCTTTTCTAGAGTGGTAGATAAGCCATTCACTGCAAGGTCATACCTTTACATTCCAGGCTTCAATACAATGACTATTTATGCATTTTATTCAGTCAGAACAGCTTCAACATTTGAAACTCAGAACAAGCCACCCCAGCACCCATTGTTAGCACAGTGCTACTCTCTTCAGAGAGGAGCAGCTGGGGTCTAGTTCCCTCCTGCAGATAATAAAGCTGAACCAGTTTCCTCCAGCCTATTGAGTCAGTAATCCTATCCAAGTGACTGGTTTGTGGATGAGACTAGTATCACAGCAGCCTCTCATCTCTGTGTCATTTGTTTTCTTGACTTTTACAGAAAATGCCTGAAAATGAGTACTCCGTTTAGGATTTGATATTATATATGAAAGAGGATGACTGAAGGAGAGGGAAAGCAAAAAATTTTTTATTCCTAGGTTAAATTAAGGGAATTTGTTTGCATGGCCGCTCCCCAGTCATTCACTGAGCTCTACTGCTAAACTGCTTGTAATGCTTTTGTCCAATGCATTTTATTTACCTAATATATTTTCATGTGTGTGGTTTTTAAAGGGAATTAGTGTTAGCAAAACACATTCCACAAAAAGTCAGGAATCATGCAAGTAAGGCCATCTTCATAACCTGAGCCTAATCTTATCTACTGGAAAGATAACCAAGGGTTATAGTTTAGGTATAAGCCTTTATATAGCATTTCAAAATCCAGGAGGGTTTTGTTTTTATCATTTAATTCCTCCAACTGCAGGTGGAAGCTATTGTTTTCTGCTGGTCTATATATTGCTTAGCAGATTACAACATAGGCTACTTGAAGTATGCCCTTTTCTTTCAGTTTGGTATCCATTTTGGCTATTTCTAGGGCATGATGCCCTGGAAGAGCCCTCTGTGGCTGTTTAACTGTCATATTCAGAATTCTGGATAAAGACTATGGATTTCCTTTTGGGGTGAGTTCCTTTGGACAGAGAGAGAGCAGTATGGAGGATGTACTGATCTATGTGGATTTGCACAGTTGCATAGTTTTAACTACAAATTTGTTTAGTTTCAAGCTAGACTTCTTCTGCAGAATACATGGAAGGGGAGAGCAAGCCTAAAATACGCTTAAGAGTCAGCAGTTGAGACCCATAGGTAGCGTTTTTGCAACTATACGACCAGCTTCGGGGCTCCCAGAGCACAGTGAGATTTTTAGGTCTGCTTTATGGAAACTGGTTCTGAAACCAAAATTCTTTATTCTCAGGGGAATAAAGTTCTGTAAGACTTTGCTAAAAATGAAAACAGATTGTCTAACAGTTCAAGAACTATGTAAGAGCACTCCATATAACATCATGCAGTCCATACAGGCACTTTTTCAGATGTGCAGAGGTGATAAGAGAACACATTTTGAGATAACTGGAAGAAGAGTTGAGAACGGTTGGGAATTTGTCCTGGGGAAGGCACACCTAGCAATGTTCTTGTTTAGGGAGTCTTCCTCTAAACATGAGGACCTTCTTGAAACTTAGTAACACTTTTAAAAGTATATATTCAAACTTGTAATGTTACAGCAAGCCCCTCAATAAAATCTTTTTATTTCTGTGTTAAAACACAAATTCACCAGCTTTATTCCAAGTTTGCATTGAGCAAGCATTAAGGCACTGCAATTCAGGACTCTTCAGAATGGTGCATCTTGTGCTAAGTAATGATGGGCCAGATGTCTCTTTGCAACTTTGTAGTTGGGGTTTTTTTAAATTATTTTTCCATTTCATGGAAGCACTTAGATCACTGTTGCAGAAGTAAGGAATGTTGATAAATAATATTTCTAGCTCTCATCGTTTTGCTTTCCATAGATGCAACTTCCATCTATCCTGAAAAACACAGGGCTTTTTGACCTCAGGTGTGTTCAAGTCAGTATAAATAAAACCGAAGTTGTACCTATCCATCTGAATACATAGTTAGTTCCTGTATTTTATATGTCATTTTGCACTCATTTTGCATGCAGACATACAGTAATTGTGGAGAGAATGCTGAAGGGGTGTTTGCTAAGGGAATTTACTTGTTAAGGGACAGATTTTCTACTTAAGTACCAAGAAATAGCGACGGTTACTTACTGGAGTTTTCCAAAACCTCTAAGCAAGGAATTGAAATCTGTGAGAATGAGGAGTGAGACCTTAAGAGGCTTTGTTGAACATTCCCAAAGGTGTCCACACCTTCAGTACTGAAGCAGAGATGCCCACCATATCATTCTTCTCTCTGGCCTAAAATACAAACCCAGATACTTTCTTCTTGAACTACTTGTTTGATTGCTTCATAAGATCAAATTCAGTGATTGTCCATGCTTACATCTCAGGAGATGATACTGTCATACTGCACGTTTAATTATATTATTAGGACTGTTCCCTTCACAAGCAAAAAGATAGATGTAATTTGTTAAATCTCTGTCTTAGGATAGAGTCAAACATAGTCAGTGCTGCCTTCAGCTAAGTAAAGTATGGTGAGATTATATTGGCAAATGTATCATGATTGCATAAAGTAATAAAAGTTGCTTTCTTCAGTTCGATGTATTCTGTATTTTGAATAGAACTCTGAGAACACTCAGACTTTTAGAGTAGTTCCCAGCACCTCCCATTTGTCTATTTAGATATTGAAGTTTCCTTTGATCTTGAGATATAAGACTGTTCCTTCAGTTTACCAGAGATTAAAATGCCTAGCCTCCAAAGGGTCTGCCTCAACATCCCACCAGGCTGGGCAGAGCCTTATCCACAAGGGGCACCCCTGTCAGGTAGCACCTCATTGACACAAATGGCCTTGTTAGCTGCCTTTTATTACTCACAAACTAAAATGTAGCTTAGTGTGAGTCGGGATGGCAGAATTGGGCCACTGGTGAACAGAGTCCTGGATTATCATTCCAAAAAGGCCCCTGAGGCCCATAAGCAGAGTTATTAACCACAGATACAAAACATAGCATTATTTTGTAGGCTTAAGTGGGATTTCAGAGGTATATTGGGTCTTGTGTCTGTGTAGGGGTGAATTTTGCCCTCTGTTATTTTATCTTACAAATAGCTGATACAGTCTCTCTTTTACATTATTGTTTAAATCTCTTTCAAAAGTATAGTTTCTTAATCCCCTGCTGCTTTCTTTCTTTCTTTCTTCTAATAAAGAATAAATAAATTTGCAAATCCACACATGTCTGAAACAAAAGGCAAATAAGCCTTGCAGGGTTTGTATTTGGTGTGGAATACCTCATTTTGATGATTTCAGTCATCATTCATTTGAAAAGCAGAAGCTATGATTGTTAAGCCTCATTATTTTCAATGAAGCCTGACAGTTTCAAGGTTAAACAGAAGACAGCTACTTTCATCCCAGTGGTATTTCACTTCAAATATGGGCAGCTCTTTGCTAACTTGTTTTGCTCTGGCATGCAGTGTCATTGCTTGGTCACAGAGTGGTGCACATCTAAGCCAAATTGCTGGACAGTGTAAGCAGTGACCTCCAACCTATTGTCTCCCCAAAAGAAACTTAAATTATTGAAGTCATTTTTCCCCAACTTGTATAAGCCACATAGTACTTGTTTTGAACTGAACAATGATTTAAATAAGCCATGATCTCAGATTTTACTATTTTTCTGCCACCTTCCAGAAAACAATTTGCAGCCCAAACCTTGTATTTGGCCAGACAGTTTGAAATGTTTCTCCGGTGCTTTATGTTTCTGAAGCACATTACAGGGGATGCTAGTGTGAGAGAGACCTCCAGTGATAGTTAAAGTAGCTGAGAAAGCTTCAACACTTCTGAAGATACATGCTGTTAAAACTGAGGATTGATCTGCCATTGCTATCTGCAATCTCACATGAACTAACTGATTTAACAGAGAAACTTCTCAGTAAGAGAGACTGAGGAAGCTAGGACCTACCAGTAGAAGCCAGAAAACATCAATTTATCCACTGTGAGAAAACTTTCAGGAGCAAATAACTTGTGAAAGCTGTGACTTTCTACCTGCATAGGCTGACTGTACTGAGTTATGACTGGATGCTGCCTCCATAAATACAAAGAAGTGCAGTAGAGGTACATTACAAAATCAGAAAAAGTGCACTAGTGGTTAAAAAGGGAAAGCAGTACTCAGAAAACTGAAGGGAGAGAAGTAGCCAAGCAGTACTTTTTCACCTGTGCTTTCTCTCCCTTAGAGTCTCTGTGGCACAGCTTGAATCAGATGAACTTTTCACATACATTTCCTGGTGTCTGATAATTACATTAGGGTGGTGAATTCTTAATCTCATTTCAGGAATTAAGTCACCTGGTGACTACAATGAAAGGTGTAGCTTTGTGGTGCTTGGTGGTTCCTGGAAAACAAGTGTTTCAATACGTACCATGTGTGTTAGTCATGATTTGTGGCAATAAATCTAAGATGTGTTAACTAGTTTTTCTACACTGAAGTTACTAATGCATCCATGAGGTAAAATGAATTTTTCAGGTTTGATAAAGCTGTTATTTCCTATCTGCATTCCTCATGTTCTGTAATGTATTAGGGAAAAAAAAGAAAATAAAGACTGTCTTCTCAGATAAAAAAAACATGGTCAACTGTGCAACAGTGCATAGAGCTGTTTGAACCTGCGCCTCTTTTTATCCATTATGGAAGTTGTGTATATACTATGCTGGACACGGCTCTCAAAGTGTTCTGCTACACACAGTGTCTGCTTTTATATCATTAGTTTATTTGTAGGACAGCTTTCACTGAAGGATTCCATGAAATACAGATAAATTGAAGGAATACCTTGAATGCATGTTTATTGGAGTGCTGAAGATAAATGTGTGCAAATAGGGAACTCTGCGCAAATTTAGCCCTTTGCATTCACCTAAATATTTTAACAAAAGGAAAGAATGAATTAAGCCAGTGAGATGCTGGACATGCTTATAATCTCTGCCTTAAAACTAAGAGAGGATTAGGCAGCTCTCTGTTCTACTTACTAAGGCTGTTATTTTTTCTGTAGTTGTGTTGACATAATAATCATATTGGCCACCTTCAAAATGTCATCCTCCACATCCTCAGAAACTTGGCTTATTGAGTATTTTGAAAAGTTTTTTATATAAAACACATGGGGGTTTAGGCATAAATTTATAAAGTGGACAATAAAAATATTTGCTGGATAATGGGCAAGGTACTTTTTAGGGGAAAACAACAGCTAAGCGTTACATTTAACGAGAGCCATGGACCACTCATATTTTTAAAAATGCAAGAATTGAATGTCCTGCTTACACCAAAGTGTATAGGTGCCACAGGACTGCTACATAGAGTTTTGCATTGATGCCTTAAGTGGACCTCAGATACTACATATACCACAAAAGAAAAATGAATTGATGTCTATCACTGCCTGCAAATGGGTTGGGTTGTAGGTTAAAAAGTTTTCCGTAAGTTGTCTGCATTTTCCCTTAATGTCTGTCTTTTACAGTAGTGCTTTGTTTCTGAGCATGACCACCACCAGGACAGCTTGGTTCAGTGCAAACACTGTCTCTTTCAGCCAGAACATTCCTAACATTAGCTTCGTTTTTTTTTTTTCTCTCTCTCTTCTCCCGCTCCCCTGCCCCCTCTCAGGTTGGAAAGGCTGGTGGACGTCCTGAGGAAGAAGGTTGGAGCAGGGACCATTAGGACCGTGATCTGATTGAAAGCTCTAGTCTAAGGAAGCATTCACATCTGGTGACCAGGCTGCTTCATTCAGCACTGTGTAAACACTAAAGCCTTAACTTAGCAAACAGTTGTTAGAAGTGGGACACTCCAGCGACATTCCAAGCTGAGATAAAATCAAATCATAAATGTTTAACTACTTTGCTGCTGAGTTCTGTGATTTGTTGAAATGTTTCATTGCAAACATATATTTGTTTTTAAGCAGATGCATTGTGGCACTGTGTACTGTGAAAAATGATGTAGATGCTTATTTTAAGGGTCTGTCCTCTCGGTGTTACTAGACTATAGTCTGCTGCAAGGCGCAGCTTGATCACATTTTCAAATACTGCAGGCTTCAGGTGCAAAATCCTTCAAAACAGTTTCAAAATTTAAATCTCATGTCATCTGGGGGACTGCAAACAGTCTAGTATTTGTGTGTTAAATATGTTAATTCATAAAGTAGGTTCACATTCAAGAACTATCTATGGCTAGTGTATTGGAGATTTTTTCCCTCTTACTCAGCCCACTGAATCACTAGTAGTGACTGTGGCTACAACTAATGGAAGGATATATGTATAGCTTTATAAGGTAGTTGTATGGCTACTGTTAGTACATGGCATTTTCACTGTACATTAGAAAGAAATGTACAGTTAGGTTTCACTAGAGGTACAGCTTCATAAATCGCAACAGGAAAGCTTGTGACATTAGACAGTGGAGGAGGTTTCCTGTATTGTTAATAGCCAATCATCTGTTCTTTCCTTTGGGGTAAAATCTCTCAGGTATTCAGAAACCACCTTATAGAGTTAAAATTTGCCTTTTCAGTGTAAGTGAGTGGGTTCATCACCCCCTTCCTACAAGACTTTTTGTCTGCTGCTTCTAGACCTCTGATTGCTCTGTAGTGCAGGAGTACCATCCAGGCTGGGTTTGAGGCCAGCTTGCCAACCCTCTGCTCTATGTACTCCTGAAGTGCCCTAGGGCTGAACTCAAAGGTAGAAGTATAGACTCCTACAGCAAGGGGCAAAGTTATGAAGAGGAAAAATTGGGGTACACAGATGTTACATTCCTCTTGCCTGCTCTGCTTTGTGTTTAATGTTCTGCTGTCTTCACTCTCAGTGTTTGCTTGTACAGGTGTCATGATAGTGCAGTCTAGCTGAAGAAAATTAAAATTTAATTTTAGATAGGGGAAGACATTTCAATGCCTGTTTTTTCCTTTCAAGCACTTCCATGTTAAACCTTCATCATTTGCAGACCTGAACTCCTCCTAGTTTCATTCAACCAAACCTAAGCACTTGCAGGGAGATAAATAGCATTCCTACAAACCAAATTTACCTATGTCACCTCCACAAACTTCTGAAGTGCTCCTTTTTGACCTGTGGTCAATCCTAAGATAGGTAGGGAGTCTGGAGTCTCTCTGCTCCACCTACTGAGTGGGAAGAAAGTTTAATGCTTCCATAGCAGAGGACTGTCGCTGCCCAGCTCCCAGCCCCTTCACCATCTTCCATGTGCTGCTGTCCAGCTCTTGGGCCACTTAACTGCTGTTTTTCCTACTGTTCTCATTGAGCTTTAGTGGACCAAGCAAAACACAAGCAAAACAGGCTGTCACTGCTGTTGAACCATTTCTGCTCTAGGGAAGTGGTGAAGAAAGAATAAAGATAAAAGGGCTACCATACTGTGCTAGACCAAAGGTCCAACTAGCCTGAAGACTGCCTTTGACAATAAGCAGTAGAAAATGCCTAGGAAAGGGTATAAAGTCAGGCCAGCACTAGTGACCTTTCTCCCAAATGGTGTCTCAGCAGTTTGTTATTTAGAAGATTTCTGAACCAGAAGTGCTGTCTTTGTATTTAGCAACATTTTTTCATGACCTGTTTTTGAATCCATTTAAACTTTTAGTATCTACTTGTTCCTGTCACAAGGACTTATGCAGTTAATGATGCATTGAGTGAATAATTTTTTCTTTTTCTGTGTTATGAACCAGCTTTATTCATTAGTTATCACCTAGTTTTTGTAGTAGAGAAACTGAGCAACCATTCCCTGTTCCTATTGTTTTCATGTCCTTTGTGATTTCACATATTTGGCATCCTCCTCCCAGCATATCTTTTCCAGGGAGACCCCCTAGTCTCCTGCAAAGGATGTGTCTCACATTTTTAATTGGCCTCGTCATGCTAATCCATTTCTTTTTCAGTTCTGCAATGTTTGTACTGAGTTGCATCCAGATTTGTGCCTGATATTCAAGATACAGACAAGTCATAATGATGACAGTTGTCATAATAATGTTGTCTGTTTTGTTCTCTATGCTACTTGTAATAATTTGTAGCACTAGATTTCCTTTACGACAATTTCTTGGAAATAATATTTCTGTAATAATCAAAACAATTCTAGGTCTCATTCTTAGCTGTAATATTCAGCTCAGAATTCATTATAGGGTGTATGAAGACAGAAGTGTTTTCCAAATGCTTAACTTCATTTATGAGTACTGAATGTCATCTATTGTTTTATCATGCATTCCCTGGTGACCATGAGCTCCTACTCTATATGTTTTCACACCTTATTTTTGTTACTCACAGTAACATAGTATCATCAGCATTTCCATGTTGAATATGGTGACATAAAATACCACCATCTGCAAATTAACTCTCTTTTCAAGGTGATCCTTAGTTAAGTTGAACAACATGGGCTCTGGGACAGAAATCCTTGTAGGACAATAAGGTAACTTTCCTTCACTGTGAAAATGATACATTTATTCTTACCCATTGTTTTAATGTAACTTTGAACTTCTTCGTTTTCAATATAAAGATCTTCCCTCTTACTCCGTGGCAGCTTTGATGAGGAAGCTTTTTTGCTACTTTGGAAATGCAAGTTTACTAAATCAGAGCTTGTTATCTTTCAAGAATGTGCTAAGTTCCTCTCTCCCCTATGAGTATCAAGAGCTCCTCACCTTCCCCCAAGTCTTTCCACCTCTGAGCAAATAATTTTGTGAGTGCAGGCTTCATACAACAAGACTGTTTGACCTCCAGCCTCTTGTGCCCACTGGCTTTGTTTGGAAAAGTAGGATTGGACAGGCAAAAGCCATTTAGCAGACTTGATGGCAGATACATCTGGTTGTGGGTAATACTTGTTCTGTAAAATTAGGCAGTAATTTTGCCTCATAATTTTCCTCTTGATATATTGTACCTAAGGTGAAAAAATATTTCCTGACTGTCTTGTACAAAATAGCGTGAAATTCAGTGGGCTTTTAGTTAGAGGGTTTTATCATCCTGTAGGTAAATTACTTTGAATCATAATTAAATTGCATGTCAATTTTAAAATTCAGCAAGAAATGTTTGTCTTCTTAGAAAAGGACCTTGGGAAATTCACTGCGCTGAGAGGCAAAGATTCAGCAATGGTTGCGTTATCACTCTTTCTTGCTAACAACCTGGTGTGTGGTCTTTGGCAAATCCCTTAGTGACAGTCGTAAAAGGTATGCAGCCTCTAAAGAGGTGCCTAGGCTCCTTGGGAGAGTTTGCAAAAGCATCTGTGTGGCCGATGTCAAAGCACTTTAGCTTCTTCACCAGTTGAAGTGAACAGCAAAAGTCACACAGATCTGGTAATGCAGGCCCAGACTTTAGTGCCCTCAGGTGAATTTCTGGTGCTGTTGAACCCAGTCTGAGTTCTGTCTTTCAGTGTAACAAGAGCAGTAATTCTGGTCTGGCTGGTAGAAATAAGTGATAATGATAACGCAGGTTAATTGGGTTTTATTATATAGTTTATTCATTATGAACTGATGGATGTCTGCATAGTGTTCTGAAAGGTGAAAAGAAGCCTATCCCTATGTAGCAGGCAAATGCAATTGTCACTTCTGTCCTAATTTATGAGGGAAAGATGAGATTGCATCGGATTACGTACCAGGAGTAGCAATTCATTTGCTTCCTGATGGAATAACAGTTCACGATGAAAGGTGGCTCACCATAGGCAATGCTTATGGTGATAGTTGTAATTACTGGTCAGATTAGTGTTCCTGCTGTCTTGAAGAGCACTGAGATACTCAGAAACATCCTTTCCCTCTGAGATTTTGTGTGTTTCTCCTGATGTTCCTGCAGCACGTTATGCATTGGAAACCATTTCCGGTATATGCCAGGGTAAAATATGTAAATAGCATCATGTTGGCTTGGGATAAGAGTGTTATTAATGCTTTACAGCACTGTAATTATATTCATAGTAAGCCTTCCCTAAGCCCTCACTAATTAACAATATTGTGACAAATCAACTTTAACAGAAAAGAACTGTGGACCTTTAGTCTTTTAGTACCGCTTTTCATTCAGCCTACAGCCCAAAATTGGTGGCATGGTTTTCTGTACTGGTGTTTGGAAAACTGCTGATATTTTAAAAGTTCAGAGCCAGCTCAGTCTTGCTATTGGAATCCTATAGATGAAGTTGGTTTGATTCCTCTTTAAATATATTCACAAGAACATAAGAATTCATTATTTAATTGTTAATGTAGGGGAATATTAGAACTGCTTATATTAGAACTTATAAATAAACCATCATATTGAAATATTTCACTAATGTCAGTGTGTTGTCAAAGGTGCATTTATTTATTCCAAATAATAGGACATTTTACAAGATACCTTAATTTTCAAATTTAATGGCTTTATAAATATTCTTATCAGGTGATCAAGAGTTGTAACATCTTTAATCCATGTACACAAATGAACTTCTTATCTAAATGTCAGGATTTCTCTGTGCCTCTATTTTCTTTCTTTAGTGGAAATTCAGTGGAATTTCCACTATTCAGTGGGAATTCAGTGGAAGACAGTTAGGTTTGTTAGGGTTTCTTGTTGTTGGGGTCTTTTTTCCCTTCTTTCTTTTTAGTTTGTACCCCAGAAGATTTTCCTCCCATGCAAAAATAAACTGTGAGGCACATGAAATCACTGACTGGCAGTTTCTCTGATACTGTGCTTGCCATGATCCCAATGTTACATGTACTATCTCTTATCGCTGTACCATTTCACATCAGGTCTGCAGAACTGGACTTTTCTGTTTGTTCTTCTCATGCACTGGTAAATAAAATGTATTCAGAAGTCAAAAAAACCAAAGTGGTGTTCTCGTATTAGGTGGATTATAAGTCAGCTGTTGAGCTTCAGTGGTCTAAACATTTCATTCTCCAGTTTTGTTGGGAGCACATGTGTTCTGGGAGGCTTTTAAACAAATACTTGAAATGGTTGAAAGATTTACATTGCTAGTGCCTAGCTAAATATGTAGTCTTTAGAAAAGACATGGTTTATCTTGGCACCATTTGAAAAACTCAAATATTCTAAACATTTGTTAAGTTCGAGCTTGCACATTTGAACTAAAAGTTTGCATTCCGAAATTGCATCTCAGGTTACCTGACTCTCTCTCTTTTGTATTTTTTAATCCCTTTATTAAAATAGTCTGAAAAAGGAGTTGGGTTTGGAGTGTGGGGTTTTATTGTAAATCATAAAATATCGTCATTAATTTAATCAATTTTGAAGTAAGATTTACTTGGTAACTCTATTCAACTAAACATCTGAAATGCAAAGCCAGAAGTGTTTTCAGAATTTAGGACTTCCCTGAACTCTGATAGACAAGACTTGGTTGTAAAATCAATCAAATACGGAAAGAGTGGGCAAATCCTGCAGTACTTTACTCTTAGTCATACTATGTACTGTGGAGAGTAAGTACTAACCCTGATGGCTAGTGCAGAGCCAGGCAATAAAGAAAACAGGTTGAAAACATGTATGAGCTGATAAAATAGAATAGCTCTAGGTAAGGGAAAAGCTGTCTTTGACCTTTAGTTGGTTTTCTTTTCCTTCCCTTGGTAGAAGGGAGGGGCAGGGACAACCTTTAATCTAATTAAAAAACAAACAAAAAAAACCAAACAAACAAAATGAAACAAAAAAAAAAAAAAAAAAGAAGAAAAAATAAAAACTGATTTTTTCCTAAGCTTTTACCTGCAACTTGAAAAGTTTCGAGTTGCATGTTACTGGAGTTGCAAGTATTGAAACTTTAAAAGTTGAAGATGTATAAATTGAAACCACCATATTTTGTTTAAAACCTGCAAGAACCCCTGTTCAGAATGTCCTGAAGTGCACCGTTACTATTGTGATTTGATATGCTGCCCAGCCAGCCCCCACCTGCAAAGGGTCACCTTCCTTTCTCAGAAGCTGTCATCAGGAGGAGTTTGGGATGCTCCCTCCATGGTTTTCTTGGAACAAAGGCCCATGCCATTCACAGAAGTTCATTGTTATTTTAGTGGCTTCTGAACATGATGGAAGCAGATCTGCTGTCATACAGTAAAATAACGATATACCTGACAGAATTGGTTACAACTGCTTCCCAGTGACCCTGTTAAAGCAAGGTTATGACAACTCTTCCAGAATACATTTCATGCATTTGCAATTATTAATATATAGGAACATGAACACTGTATTTCACATAAAAATTAAAAAGGTAATGGTTTCCAAAAAAATTCAAAGTATCAAAACCATAGTATATTTGTTCATGAAGTAATTATTAGCAAAACTCATTTCAGAACCAAATATAAAAAAGAAAAAAAATTGAAATGTTAAGATTCAAAAATGAGAAACTACTTTGGTACTACTATAGTTCACTATCTGAAGTCTCAGAAATTTGTTCATTAGTATTTGTCTTTCACTGATGTAGTGTTTTGTGATCAAAGAGATAGATAAACTGTTTTCAAAAATCAGTCTATGAGAAATGAGGCTACTGGTGTCTTGATACAGATGCCAATTTAGAAGTAATACCTATAAGTAAGAATCAGCTTTTAAAATGTTAATTTCTTCACTTGGATATTTAGCTTATTCAGAGAGCGAACACAACTTAGATGCAGCATCTGTGAAAGTGTTCTATACTAGAAATACAGTAACACAGTAGAAAGTCTTCATCAACACATGCTCATAGCACTAATACCACCCCTTTTGGTGCGTCAACAGGCTATATAAAATTATCAGCTTTGTTTCTTCCACTTTATATAGGGAAAATTTTCTCTCTCACCCTTAACATTCTACCAGTGCATGAAGAATATCAATATTACAGATACGGCTACTAAGCATTAGTAACCACATGGTTATTAATGGTTACTAAGCATTAGTGGTAGAATTAAGACAACTTAATTTAGACAACTCTGCCACTCAACCATGCTATCACTGGTGTAATACGCTGGTAGTGCCCTACTACTGTCACCCGTAGTCCAAAAATGAGGTCTCCATATCCACAGTACAAGGTATAGATATGGAGCTATGAAGCTCAAAAAAAACATATCAAACATTTTTAGCTTAGGGTTATGAGATCAAATCAGAAAAATGAGAAAGATGTAAATAAATCATAACTTTGAATGAGAGTCTTCATCCCATTAGACAAGGAAGGCACAATTCAGAACACCTGGACTGGCCTGTTGTTGCTAAAGCAGCATAACAAAAAAAGTGCAAGACAGAAAAAGGATTTGGGTGAGATCCAAAAATGCTTGAGTGTGGAATATTTGCTTGCTTCAGATGTAGAAAAGGAGGAAAAGTTGTTACAATGACTGACAGAAATACTTTTCTCTGCTTACACTTACACATCTTGAAAACTTCATAGAAGTCAAAGCAAGATGCAGCTGTTGTAATATTTGAAAGGAGGTGTCTCACTGAGTTTAAAGTTTGTTTGCAAGAATAAGGCTAGAAAATCTGATTAAATTTGGTTTCTTTCATTTTTTTCAATAAATTCCTCTTTAATAGGGCAAGCTACCTTGGTTCTAAGTTTCAAATAAAACAAGATTTTTAATTAGCATTTATATGGTTTGGTCACTGTATAATCAGTATGAAAATAGGCAGTGCTCCCTCTACTTCTTTCAGGTTAAGCAACAGAAATGGCAGTTGTCTTGTCACTGAGGCTTCTTCCATAAATATGACACAAAAAGTTATATCAAAATAGTAAATATTGAATTATATTTATAGGATCTCATCCCTTCTACGATTTTCATCAATAAAATCTCAGAACATATTTTAAAAGAAAATGAATAATTATAGTACTTTATCCATGAACTGGCAAAACCAAAAATTCCTAAAATGAGTATTTGACTGAATGTTGTATTTCTTCACTCTGTGCCTGATTAGACTTGACTAAAGCAGGCTGAGGATTTTCAAGGCAGATCTTACCACCTTGGTTGGTTCAGTCAGCACTCCCAGGTGTCAATGCACTATTCTGGTTCAGGTATATTCATGAAATGCCACCTCTAGCCATCCACAGCTCTATCACGTTTCTGATGATTCCCACCCTCTATCTTAGAAAGTCATTTTTCTTCTGTTCAAGTGAGTAGGGAATGAGCAGGGCAAACCCAGCCAATCTGAGTTTAACGCAGAGAAAAACACAAATACAGATGCATCCTAGGTGAAATCTGTCTCTGGAATTCTCTCATGTAAGACATCTGTCTGCCTGGTCTTTTGCACAGAGCATGGCTCACTGTTGGGCTGTGATTCCTCTTTCTGGTGAAAAAGCATTGTATATGGGACTAATTGTACCCACTTACAGTGCTTTTGTACTAGAGTTTGCTCACCTCCAGAGAGCCTGGAGTACAGGAGAAGCAAGGACAACAATATGCAGACTCAATCTGCACCCTGTGTTAAGCAGAGGCTTGACTAAGGGTTTTGCTGCTGGTGTGCAGGGATATCTGTGAAGAGTGAAAGGGACTGCTCACATCTGCACAATCACAGCATCAAACAATTGAATACAGCAACAACAGCCATGGCATGTGCTGGAACAATAGCCAGAAAGCTTCACAGTTTTGCTCTTCTTTGATCACATAATGGAGAAACTCAACTCAATTACTTTTCAAGAGCTAAATGCCCTGCTTCCTCCACATTTTGCTTGTCTGCTCGTGATAACTTTATTTCCCCAGAGCTCAAACATCCACTAGAGTAAGACTCTTACAAATCTGAACTGCCTATGCCTAAAGAAAATATGCTTTCATCAATGTGTGTTTTCTCAAAATCCCACAGGACTGTTCTCAATAGTCCTATATAGCAAATCCACAGCTGCCTGCTGTAAATATCCACCCTGATTTTCAGTAATGGCATTATCCTTGTAATTTTCCAGTCATTAAAGTCTGGTCTGTGGATGACTAATGTTACATGTTATGAGGTGTTTCATCCAGAACTTCACCTTCATGCAGCCTTATTTCCTGTAGAGCCGATCATTGTTATCAAGTGACCTGCTACCTACTATCTCATTAAAAGTCTATTTTTTTTTTTTTTTCCCCAGTACTATTGACTTTATGTCTTTTTAGGGCTTTTCTAAAACCATCTGCTGCAGTTGTCTAACTAGGTGCTGTGACTATTGCTTTACACTAGTAGTAAAGTAAGCTGAGGTCTGGCAGGCTGAACCACATATTACCCTCTTGACCCAGGATGTGTAGGAGATATACCACCACCTGTCACATGCATGTCCTGTTCCCTCCTTCCTTCCCATCACCCCTCTCCCCCCCACCCCCACTTGAAAAACCTGTTAAATTATGTGTCTAGTTCCTATTCGGTTACTCTTTTACCGAAGTGATTCATACACAACATACGTATCTAGCTAGCTACCACATCAATTTATGGTGATTATAATGTATGCATATAGTATAGTTCAACACAAAGGAAAATATTTCCTTGACTTGAAAAGCTATTGTGCATTGTATATGTAAAAAGCCCCATAGAATCATTCAACGTATAAAAACTACATGGCATGCTCCTCCTCCTCCTTGATTTACTGTTGCATTTTGAGAGCACTCACCCTAGGAAAGCTGGATAACACCCAGAACTTCATTAATTCCAGCACCCCTTTGGCTATTGCACCTAAAGCAGGTCCCAGGTCTTCCAGGTGGAACTACAGATATGTGAGGAGTTACAGATCCATGACTAAGGACTCCACAGAGAATCTATTGCTGTTATTGAACTTGTTTTCTAGTCTGTCTTCTTTCAAATCCAGGCTAATAGGTCTCATTGCACTTATTTTTCCTGAGTACTTAAAGAGCAATTTACTACCCCAAATTCTTCCCCATTTTGATAACTGGGGACCGTGAGCAGATTACCGTTAATCTTCTCTTAGATAAACTGAACAGGGTGAGTTTCTGACATCACTTATTGGGTATTGCTCACACATTTCTAATTCTTGGGCATGCAGACACTTGACTTGGACACAAGACTCCTTTCTTGTTCTCAGACATGGCTTATATGAAGCTGATCTCTCTCTGCCCTTACTAGGTGCTTTCCTGATTCCAAGGACTATGCTCAATCTCTGAGGCACAACATCACCCCAGGACCTCGTGCTCAGTGTTAGTCCTAGACAGCCCTTCAGAGTATGTGTATTTGTGGTCCGTTCCTCCCTAAAATTTTCTGGATGTGGAAGAGACTAGGCAGAAAATTCTCTGAGGCAGAAAATTATAATGAAAGTAAGCTGAAAGAAAGATGGTAAAATAGGGATAGGAAGTTCATTTCAGTGAACTCTGCTTTACTAATGCTGATGCTTGTGTCCTCTCTTTTTGTTGCTGGACCATGAATCTTGCCCAGTATAGAAAGAAATACATCCCTGATAAAACCACCTGAAAGTCAAAATTGCTGAAGCCAGGTAGATGTCTCATAGGCTCCTAAAACAAAAACAAAAAAAAAAAAAAAAAAAAAGAAAAAAAAGAAAAAAAAAAAAACACAAACCCCGAAGTGATTGTGCAGTTAATCTTGTTGGTTTAGTTGTGTTCCATGGTGATTTTAATTACACTGTAATTTGAGCTAAGTCAAAGGATGTTAAGAATAGTGGCTGGGTAGAGGTTAGTAGAATGTGAATGAAAAGGAGTGATTTGGGGGCAGATCTGATGGGCAGGAATATTGCGTTGCTCCAAGGGAGGGGGCAAGGCTGCTCTTGGCATGAGTATGACATGGAAGAGTGCCAAGAGGTGGGCAGGGCTGGCAGTGGGGGATGACAGACACTGAGTAAAAGGAGTGATACTGAACTGATCATGAAAAGGGGGTGAGAAACACTGCACTGATGCTTGTTAGGAGGAAGAGGGTCAAAAGCAGGACTCAAAGATGTAAGAAAGGATATCACAAGAATAGAACTGCAGAGCTGAATGCCAGCACCAAGCATCTGCCCTCCCTAGCAGGCATTTCACAACAGCTATGAGGCTGAACTTTGAATTCACTTGAGTTTTGCCCTACCTAACGGCAGTGTCTGCCCTTGCAGCTAGAAGGAATATCCAGCTGGTAACTTTGCTTTCAGGTCCATCAATAATCTCTGCATTCAATCATCAGCTGTGGCACTGGTGGACCTGAAATTACTATTTTTGATTAAGCAATGCTGTCAGAAATGTGTGCTTTGCAACACTTGAATGTTATTTAGCTGGACTGGCATGGAGTGGCAGTAGTTTCTGACCAAAGTATTCCTAGGAATGTTAACACTTCAGTTGAAATATACCTAGCACAGCTACCTTGGACTGTAAAGCTAACATGCATCAAGCAATCATTCTTAAGTCCATGCTGCAGTCTTGTTTTAGTAATAAGGAGCTACTAAGAACCAGTATTAAAGTACACTCCTTTTCGTGGTGGGGCAAACCATTTTATTTTGATGGGGAAAAAGAGACAGAGCTAAGGAAAGAAAAAGCTGGGGGTTTGTGTTTCTGTGGTAGGTACTGTGTACATGGCAAATAAGTCTTATTACTGAGGGAGAAATGATAATTCATGCTGGCATATTTTGAAGTCTCATATATCTTAAAAGACAAAAGCAGTCATAGGGATGACAAATGGCCCTGAGCATGGCAGAGCTGACTGCACCCCTTTAGCTAGAGAGCAGTGTGTTGGCGGCAGTCGTGTGGTCTCCTTTGAAAGCCAAGAACTCCCCTATAGCAAACTCATACTATCTCATGGGATCAAGACCACAGATTTCCCCTTTGATTTTCAAGAGCACTTGTCATACCAAAGAAAAGCCAGCATTAAATGTGTGCCACCTTTGCCCCTGCACTTTGGGGAGCTCTTATCATAGGAGAGACTGCATTTCTGCTTTCAGATTTTGGAACGACAGAGAATCTATTGCATTTTCTTGCAGTGCCCTAGCACATTGGCTCTGAAGCAGAAAACTAATGATGGACAGGTTGCAAAACAAATTCTGTGAAGTTTTCTTTGTAAAGAAGCTGATCCAACTTTTTTCACCCCAACAAAAGCAGGTCTCAGAGTAGCCAGCTGAAAGCCTTGTTGCTTTTTTCCTTTAGATACAGCACGAAATTTTGCAGATTTAATAGCAAAATTTATATTCTGTTTCCTTCAGTTATATACTCACATAGATGAGATTTTAACTTGCTTTTTTTTCCAAGGGTGAGAGTATGGATTTCCAAGCCATACAAAGTAAGAACTGTGCCATTTTGATCAAAATTACTTAAATTCTATGTATTATTTTCATAATCCCATTTTCCACTCCTGTGTATCACCCTTTTTTTTTTCAATATAGATTCTGTGGCTTGCATGCGGTCTTGCTTTTGCTATACCAGTTTCTTGACAGCAGGATCAATCCTGCTCCTGCCAGGTGCTGAAACTGCTGAACTCACTTTGGCTGAATAAAAGCTGTGGGTGCGACACCAGCAGCTCTTAGCTCCCCTCTATGGAATGCTATATTTGTATTAACATGTATCTTTCTTTGTGATTTTTTTTTTCCTGAAACTGAAAATGATGCCCTTTAAAATCTCTTCCTGGAGAGAGAGAGAGTGAGGTTGAGAGCGAGACTAAAAAAAATACACTCCCCTTGGAATTTAACCTTAATTTGAACCAAGATCAGTGAAAGAAAAGCACTTTCGTGCATTGTTCACCAGCTCCACCCATCCAGCCCCTTATCTAACCTGAGTCTCTATTGCCTATAGCTTTGTAACTTTTGCAGTAGTACACTCCACATGCTCTTACATGCTTTAAAACCAACCTGGAGATACGGTGACATTATAATACCAAGAAACACCCCATGATCCTATCTTGCAAGTCTTGAAGACTGCACAGGGCAGCAGCAGGGACTGTCCTTCCACAGGTTTATAAAAGGCCTAGTGCGTACCGCAAATAAACAGCCATGGTTATTCCTGATCCCTGGCAGAGGTGTTAGCAGCAGCAGAAACCCCTGAGCCAGCCTGTCTTTACACCCCAAACCAGGGATGTTTAAACATTAGTAACTCTCCATTTTAACCTGGTTCCTTGAATTTCTTGAGAAGGAAGGAGCCAACCCTTGATTTGCATGACGTCAGCTTGGGGTCAAAATTCAACCTGAAACACATAAAAAAGCAGGCTTCCTTGTTTGCTCTTCAGAGGCGGACTTCCACTGTATGTCTCCTATCATCTGTGCTGGGGGGGAACAGCTAGTAGATTGCTTTCTTATTACTTTTCACTTCCTGGAAAAGGCAAACAGCTGCCCCAGGTGTGGTCCACCTTCATGCCATCCCCTATCAGCCATCTGCTCCCTGCAGTCATCTCCCTTTCCCAGCATCCCTCAGTTTTTCCTGACTTGTGACCACTTGGCCCACCTTCACCAGCTTACTGTCTGCTTTATATCCCTTTCTTCCACATCCTCAATCTTTCCTCCAAGCCCTCATTGCTCATTATTCCCACCCCAGCCGCTCTCGTGCTCCACAGCCCCAGGTTTTCTCCCTGGTTCTCCAAGCTTCCCCAGACCCATGGCCCTTTTTGCAAAGTCCTGTCATCCTTCACCTGCAGGCAGATGTGGTAGATGCCTGGCAGAGGGCAGCAGGAGGTGCCAGCCATGCTAGCTAAAATGATGCCCATCATTGGGGGAGCAAACTTCTTAAAACTGAAGGTAAGAACCAGGCATTCACAACAACTGTTCAAAATAAAGACAAAATATCCTGCAGCTCAGAAGGAAAGAGAGGATACTATTAAATGCACCAGTGACTTGCCATGTAACCTCCCTTTTTTTAGCAACCGCCATCTGCTTTTCTTTTAAAGAGGTGGTTTTGCGAAATGCCGTTCGTTTTCGTTCTATATAGCCTAGTAATAAAACCCGTCAAGGAAATACTGCATATAGCATTGTTCTTACACTCCTCGAGTGTTTGAAGGACCCCTTGGAATGAGTGTGTACCAGGAGACTGGAGGGAGGAAGCAGGAAAATCGAAATAAGAAATATCAAGGAGACACAGTCAAGCATGATTCATTTCGGTCTTTCAGTTGAACCCGGAGCAGGATCAGATTTCACATCCACCCTCGAAGGGGCTGGCATTTTCACACACACTGCAAACCCGTTGGCATGGAGGTGGCTTGATTTGAGAGTTATTACAGGTGCCGTTAGCATGGGGGGGGTGGGGGGGGGGT